>CM062816.1:11767455-12068454 GCA_031772625.1 Pinus tabuliformis
GACGCTCAGAAGGAGATAGAACTCGAGGAGAAAAAAAAAAGATTAATTGTTTGGGCAATTCTTATTATAACATAGTTTTTATTCCTCAGATCTGTGGACAAAGTTGTGACAGTGTCCTTTCAGATCTCGGACCTGTATTTGCAGAGGCTGATACCTTAAGAAAAATCCTAGAACTGTTATATTTCAGACTTGTTTTTGGAGGCTCAGTTGAAGGAATGAGATTCTGTAATTATATTTATAACAACAGAATTTGAGACATATCCCAGTGGAAGCTAGCGAAGAGTCTGAGACAATCTTATATGTGGAGAAGAAAAAATTAGAAAGTTGTTATATCTCTATCCAAGTGAAAGGTTTGAGGCAATTATATCTCTGTTTATGAAAGAATTCTGAAGTTATTATAATATCTCTATCCTAGCGAAGATTCTAAGGCTATAAGACTACTGTATCAAAGGCATTCCTTGTTACATGTAAAAGGAAGAGTTATTACCTTAAAGGCATTCCTGGTTACATGTAAAAGGAAGAGTTATTACCATACTCATTTCAGATTAAGGCTAGGTATATCCTACAAGTGCAACAATTTAAGCAAGACTTGAATCAAGAGTGTCTTTTGAAGGAAGTTCTTGAGGGTGTCTTGGAGATATACTAGAGTTGTTTTGAAGGAGCCTTTTGAAGCATATCTGTAGTAGTTTCGGGAAGCTTGTGGAGAACCCTTTTGGAGCAGTTTATGAAGTGTAATTGAGGACCTCCTTGAGGTGGTTTGGAAAATATTTGAAGACCTTATTTGAGCAATCTTATTGCAGGCTTTTGAAGACAATCCTAGAGCATACTTGAAGATCTTTTTTGGCTCATTTGAAAGACATTTTAGAGACACTTTGAACCAAACCTTGAAGGAACCTGGAGGGACATTTGTAGTGGATATTTGAAGAATTTTCCAAAGCATATATCGGAGCCATTTGAAGACCTAATGTAGCATTGTTGAGGCTTGGAGCAACATTGTAAGAGCATCATTTGTTTCAGACAATTTTTAAGTACACTTGAAGATACTTGAAGAGCAGTCATTAAATAATCCTTGAAGAAGGACATCCACTAGACCATGATGCATTGTTGAAGGCCTTCATGCTGTGACACTGGAGATCTAGTTTGAGTACGATGAAGGACAGTAGAGATACCTTTATGTGAAGAGATCAAGGTTTTCATTGATTACATAACATGGAGACTACAGTGAAAATGAAGATAGGCAGGGTTCATTGAAGAAGAAATTGGGAGCCGTGAAGTATAACCAAATAAATTTTACAAAGTGAAGTTAAGGGTTGGATCCCAAGAGGTTGGAGCCTCAAAAAGACAAGGTTGATGCCTTGGAAGATAGGGTTGGAGTCCTAGAGGATCAGAGTCCTCAAGAAACCAGGTCGAAACCTGAACCAGATATAGGGTTGGTGCCCCTGGGGTTGGTGCCTCAGAATTGACAAGGTTGGAGCCTTGGAAATCCAAGTTGGTTCTTTGCAAATACAGGTTGGAGCCTGGAATATTGAAGATCAGTGTCTTCATCTAGGGTTGGAGCCCTGCATATATTGTACTTGATTTATTGTAAAGAATAAATTAATAAAAGCATTTATTCTTATTGTTCATTTGTGTTCTAAATATAAGTGATCTAACTGGTAAAAATAACAATTGAAAAAAATATTGATTCCCCCCCCCCCCCCCCCCCCTCCTCAGTATTTCCAATAATTGGTTTCAAAGCCAGTACCTTCACTCAAAGCCTAACAGCTTGAAGGTTGATCCTTAGAACACAAATGGAAAATCCAAGGAAGAAAGCCTCTAATCCTCCTAAAGATGTCTCTTCCTCAACCATGAAAACTGAAGACAATCAAATTGAGAAAGTTCCAGTGTTCAATGGAAACTTTGATGTATGGAAGGTAAGAATGAGAAATTTCTTAATGGCTCAAGGCGTTGGAGTATGGGAATCAGTGATTACTGATAGCACGATGGACGATGAATCCAAGGAGTACAATACAAGAGCAATGAAGACAATTTTGAATGGGCTACCAAATTCTATAAAGGCCAATTTGGAAAAATGTTCATCAGCAAAAGATATATGGGACAAACTTCATGACCTTCACTCAAAAGGAGCATTGACCATGACCTCTAGTCAAGAAGATGATGGAAAGCAAGAAGGAAATCCAGAACCCATCAAGGAAGCTGAAAATAAGAATGATGACATCAAGGCCAAAGAATACCTAGAAGAAGAAGAAAGCAAAGAAGGCTTTGAAGAAGATCTCTTGAGTAAATGTATAGTTGCCATGGAAGAGATTAACAATTTGAAAAAGGAAAATGAGGAACTTAAGAAGAAAGTGCAAGATGGTGACCAGGATAAGACAAGGAAGGAATTGGACCTTTTCAAGCTTCAAGTACAAGAAAGAGCTGAGCAGCTCACCAAGCTTAAAGGGGAATTTCATCAAAACAAAAGAAAGCATCATGAAGAAGTCATATCCATGAAAAATCAATTGGATAAGGCAAAGAAAAGAAAAGAAACTTTATCAAGCCACCTTGAACAAAGACTCAAGAGTTTAAACAAACTTGAAGTAGAGATTGGTCAATACAAGGAAGAGGTCTCCTCCCTTAAATCTCAATTAGAAGAAGCAAGGAAACAAGCACAAGGAGTTGAGAAGGTGATGGAAGCTTTGACATTCATAGAAGGACAAGTTGATGAAGCAGAAAAGTACAGAAACACCATGACATGCCAACTAGAAGAAAAGGATGATGACATCACCAAGTTAAGATCGGAAATCACTTCTCTTAAGGCCCAATCATGTGAAGCAACCAAGATGAAGGGAGAAATGGAGATCATTTTATCAAATAAGGATGAAGAATGCAAGAAAATGAAGGAATAAATTGCCTTTCTTAAAAAGGAAGTTGACTTGCTAAATAAGAACTTGAAAATTTCTCAAATGCTAGATGACATCCTAAGTCATCAAATGTCTCCCCTCAATAAATTAGGTCTTGGCTATGCAGGTGATTCCTCAAGCAAGAATGATAATGCTTCAAACGACAAGGATGTGACGAAGCCTGGAAGAAATGTTGATGCTCCCAATTCCAACAAAGTTAAGGAGAAGATTCAAGACAATATCATCAGAAATCCTACTCCAAGAAGACTCACAGATGGTGTCAAGAATACAAAAGGCAATGAATATCATCAAATAATCCCAAGGCAAAAAGACTTCAGAAGTACATCAAGGAAATATTCATCTCTCATATACCAAAGTATATTTCTTGGTTATTGTTATTCTTGTACAAACTTTGGGCACATGGCAAAAGATTGTAGGGCATATCACAAAGACATATATAATGGTCCCCGTCAATCTCCTAGAAGAAATTTTGCAAGAAGAAGTCGTGGTTACTCATTCATGAACAAGATGGAGTTCTTCAATTGTCATAACATTGGACATATGGCATGTGTTTGTAACTTGACTTGGGTCCCTACACAAGCTAGAACCATGAAAACCAATCCATAAAATAAAGTTACACAAATATGGAGAAAGAAGCAAATTGGATCTGAAAGTCTCTTGGACACTCTAGCCAACAACACATGTTGATTTGATGAAGACATCGACATGTGATATCCCAAGTGTTTGATGATGAGACTTTGCCAAAAGGGAGACCATGCATAAATTTAGGGGGAGTTCTTGATCATTCTTGTCTAAAAGAAGCTAGAGGAGTTTATGCAGATAGGGGGAGTTGGTTCATCCATGAATAAATGAAAACACATCTATGATGGACCACATTGCTAGAAGATAGGGGGAGCAACATATCTATCATGAAGAACTACAATTGATAAAAAAAATATGATGGGAGAAGCATATCAAGAACTAGCTTGATAGGGGGAGTACTTGGGCACCCCATTGCCATTGATGTCAAAGGGGGAGAGAATGTTGGAAGGGAAAGAATATTTCCATTAATGACAAAGGGGGATACTTTTAGTCAAGGTTGTCATTGATGTCAATATGTTTGTGATGGAAATATTCTTGTGATGCATGAATAACCCTTTGCCTTAACCTCATGCAAACCCTATGAGAAAACCCTAAGCATGAAGATGATGCATACTCCCTTTCTCTATTAAACCCTAGGAATGCTTGTTCGTAATGACTCCCTAAATGTATGTCTAGCAATGATGAAGCATGCCAAAACATATCCTAAGTCTATGAACATAAATTATATAAACCTAGACCTTATCTTAAAATCCTAGATTCCCAATGTCAACATGATGAAACCCTAAACCCTAGCTCTAGATGACACCCTAATTGCTACATGAATAAAATTTTGACTTTCAAACCCTAATATGAAATCCTAATTCTACAAACCATATACGTGAATACCCAAACCCTAGCAATATATGCATATAATGGAAAGCTAGGTTTTATGATGTCTTTATTATATATGAATAAATACATTACTAAATATAAACTTAACCCTTATCCCATGAGAATTAATGACCAAACATATATAGTAAACCATACAAAAACATATTAAATTTTTTTATAATGTTGGATAGCGTATATATGAAACCATACATGGAATTAACTTTGATTAATGGCATACAAACATGGCATACATGACCATACATGACATTAACTTTGATTAATGGCAAACAAACATGGCATAAATGACCATACGTGGCATTAACTTTGATTAACGGCAAACAAACATGGCATACATGGAAGACATAATGCAGCAGCATAGTGTAATACATCACTCATGGGATATAACACTCACATGGTAGAGAAGGTCTTTTCCACATGGTAGACAAGATCTTATATGATCCATCTTTCACATGGCAGACAAGGACTTATATTATCCATCACATGGTAGATACATTTAATGCATACATCACATGATAGATATAAGTAATGCATACATCACATGGTAGACAAATAATAAATGTTAAAAGAAAATATCCTAAAGATATGTCAGCTTCAACAAAAGTCGGCCAGTCCTCCAACTGGCGTATATATTCGTATAACTCAAAAAACTAGTATATATTAACGTTTAAAACTCAGCATTCAAGTCATCCAATCTCGATGATCAATGCAGATACGAGGCTCAGAAGGAGACAAAACTTGAGGAGAAAAAAAAGATTAATTGTTTGGGCAATTATTATTATAACATAGTTTTTATTCCTAAGATCTGTGGACAGAACTGTGACAGTATCGTTTCAGATCTCGGACCTGTATTTGCAGAGGATGATACCTTAAGAACAATCCTATAACTGTTATATTTCGAACTCGTTTTTGGAGGCTCGGCTGCAGGAATGAGCTTCTGTAATTATATTTATATCAGCAGAATTTGAGACGTATCCCTGTGGAAGCTAGTGAAGAGTCTGAGACAAACTTATATGTGGAAAAGAAAAAAAATTAGAAAGTTTTTATATCTCTGTCCAAATGAAAGGTGTCAGGCTAGCTAGTTACTCCACAAAATTCAATTCATCTTATTCCTTCAGGTTGGTCTTTATTATATACATGAGGGAGATTGTTCACTTCATCTCCCGACGACTGTTCATATTGCTTATTATCTATTTACATTAATTATATTTATTCACCCAATCCTAATGATTAGGTGTCAACATTCCCCCCTCAATCTAAAGGGATGTTGGTGAGTCCAAGCATCATTCTGAATCGTTCAATCTTTTCTCTTCCAAGCACTTTGGTGAAGATGTCTATAATTTGCTCATTAGTGGAACAATGACGGAGATGGATTGTTTTGGCGTCAACATGATGTCGAATTAGATGATATTTAGTATTGATGTGCTTCATTCGATCATGGAACTTTGGGTTCTTGGCAAACTTTATTGCAAAGGTATTGTCAATCATGAGTGGAGTTGATTGTACTTGTTTTACCTACAAATCTTCAAGAATTTTCCTGAGCCACACAATTTCCTTTGTTGCCTCAGTTGTTGCCACATATTTTGCTTTTGTTGTGGAATCTGCTGCAACTGATTGTTTGTGTGATCTCCAGGAGACAGCTCCTAATCCAAGACTCATAACATATCTTGAAGTAGATACCCCAGTTTCTTTGTCTCCATCGAAGTCTGAATCAGAGTATCCGGTCAAACTGAAGTCGTCCACCTGTGTATACTTGATTCCAAAGTCTTTAGTTCCCTTCAAGTACATTAGAACTCTTTTTGCAGCAGACCAATGTCCTTCACAAGGCTTTTGGATAAACCTAGAGAGGATTCCAACAGCAAACGAAATGTCTGGCCTGGTAGTAGTTAGGTAGTTGAGACTTCCTACAAAATGTCTCTACTTTGTTGCATCCTCAAATTCTTTTCCTTCAATAGATGTAAGCTTTAAGTTTTGTTCCATTGGAGTAGTAAGAGGATTGCATTCTGTCATGCTAAACCTATTTAACAGATCTCCAATGTACTTCTTTTGAGAAAGAAATATGGACTTTGGATACTGAGTTACTTCAATACCAAGATAGTAATGAACATAGCCCAAATCAGTCATTTCAAAACTTTTTCCCAATTCCTTCTTTATGGATGCAATGTAGCTTTCATTGTTCTCTGTCATCAAAATATCATCTACATATACCAAAAGATATACAACTGTTTTTCCAACGTTCTTGACAAATAAAGTTGCATCATCAAGATCATAATGTTTGAAATTGAGTTTCAGAAGATGCTCAGTTAGTTTTTCATATCAGGCTCGCGGTGCCTGTTTGAGGCCATACAAGGATTTCACAAGTTTGCATACTTTATGTTCATGTCCTTTCACTGCAAATCCTTCAGGTTGGGACATAAAAACATTCTCTTTCAGATCTCCATTCAAGAAAGCAGTTTTTACATCCATTTGATGAACTTTCCAACCGTTATGAGCTGCTAGGGCAAAGAGTGTCTGTATGGTAGCCCATTTTGCTGTGGGGGCAAATGTCTCCTCATAATCGACCCCTTCCTTCTGTGCAAAACCTTTTGCCACAAGCCTGGCTTTGTGCTTGTCAAGTGAGCCATCAGCTTTATACTTGTTCTTGTAGACCCACTTGTAGCCAATTGGTTTGGTTCCTAATGGAGGATCAACCAGCTTCCAAGTGCCATTTTTTATGAGGGCATCATACTCCTTTTGCATCGCTTCTTTCCATTCATCATGAGAAGCAGCTTCTTTGAAGGAAGTTGGTTCAAAATCTGTAGACAAGTTCAATTCACAATCATAAGAAACATCCATATCAACAGGTGAATTAGAGTCATCTACATCACCTCCATTTCGCCAGTTTGAATTTCTAGTTCCTGTCTTTCCAACTTCATTAGGATGAACATTTTCAAGCGTCTTTATCAGCCACTTTGGGGGACCTTTCTCAGATGGTCTAGGCTGCTCTGTTGACTGAGTTGGGACTGAATCAAGATTGAGTCTCCCAATTCTATCAATCACATCACTTAAAGCATCATCTGTTGTTGGAGTTTCATGCAGGGGAGAGAGTTCTTCAGAAGAAGATTCCACATGTTGATCTAGTATAGGAATCCCCCCTTCAAGATGTGGAATCTGATTATCAAATTCTTGAAATGATTTTGCATTTGTGAATCTATCCAAGCAATCAAGTTGCCGCTCAACAACATTGTCAGTTTTGGATGATTCAAGAAAAATTACATCTCTAGATACAACAAAATTTTTATTGACTTCATCATAGAGACGGTATGCTTTGGAGGTGTTTGAATACCCCAGGAAGATACACTTACGACTTCTTGCACCAAGTTTGTTTCTATGTACTTTTGGTATCAAGGCATAACAGGTGGAACCAAAGACCCTGAGATGCTTTACTAAAGGAACATGCCCATACCACATTTCATATGGAGTCTTGTTTCTAATAGCATTAGATGGACATCTATTCTTTATATATGTAGCACATAGAATAGCATAAGCCCAAAACATTATCTTTACATTTTTGAAGAAGAGCATGGATCATACCATATTTAAGATTGTCCTATTCATTCTTTCAACTACACCATTTTGTTAAGGATTATAAGGTACAGTTGTTTGATGTTTGATCCCATGTTGGCGAAGATAGTTTTCAAATTCATTTGATGTGTATTCTTTTCCATTATCAGTGCGAATAGACCCAATATGAGATTGTGCATCATTTTCAATCCATTTATGAAAGTTCTTGAATGTTTGAAAAGCATCAGATTTGTTTTTCAATAAATAAACCCAACACATTCTATTGTAGTCATCAATAAATGTCATCATATATTTATTTTCATTTGCAGAAGGAATAGGCATTGGACCGCATAAATCTGAATGAATGAGTTCAAGTTTTCTATGTGCTCTTGAATCTAAATCATGAAAAGGCTGTTTGCTATGCTTTCCTAGAATGCAAGCATCACATTGCTTAAATTTCCTAAGAATTGTAGGCAAACCAGCAACATCATTTTTCTTCAAGATGCGGAGGCTGTCATAGTTCAAATGTCAAATTCTAGCATGCCATAATAAACTTGATGGAAATGTACCTTCTTCATAATGAGAATTGTATGAGAAATGTTGTGCACGAGCAGAGGTACCTTGCAGCTTGAGAAGCCTTTTTTCTTCTATTCCCCTCGTGACAAGTGAGTGGTCAAATGCTTTTCTCACCTCAAGCTTTCCATCAAACATATGAATGGAGTGACCTCGCTGGCAGATGTGGACCAAGGACAACAAGTTTCTCTTGAGCTATGGGAGATATAGAACATGATGCAGAAGAAAGTCTGGAAGACCAGGCAATTTGAGCCTGATTGTGCCAAGCCCTGATGGCTTGATTTTAGATTGGTCTGCAAAGTATACTGCTCCATCAACATTGTCAGTGAATTCTTCAAAAAAATCTTTTCTATGAGTCATATGGCAAGTTGCTCTTGAATCAAGCAACCAATCATTTTTCCAAGAAGCAAGTGAAGCATTAAATAAATCTTCATTTACTCCAATATTACATTGTGCCACTACATAATGAGCATTTTCAAGTGCTTTACCATTGTCTGTGTCATTAGTTTTACCTTTGGGTTGATTTCTTTGTTGCTTAATTTTTTCCCAAGGTATTTTGCATGTAGAGGCATCATGTGATCCATTTCTTTTGTAGCAGATGCAGTGCAAATCTGCCTTTTCTCCATGAGAGTGTTTGCCCCCCTTGCCTCTAAAATATATTCCTCTTCCTCTTCGACCACCTCTTCCTCTGAAAGAATCTTGAGCAGGAAGCTTTTCTTTATGAGCAAGGCACACAGCCTCTTCAGAAGATTCAGAGGCTGTCTTCTTTCCAAAAGCTTTCTCTCTTTCAGCAAATTTTTTTACAAGAGAGTCAAAGGTAATATCTTTAAGATTTCCATTTGCTTGCAATGACTCAAGATAATTGGAGTAAGTAGGATAAAGTGCCTTGAGAAAAGCGATAAGAGGAATATCCAAATCAATTTTAGTGGCTTGGATATCATGCATTATAGACTTTACTTCGGATGCAAGAGCAAGAGGATCATTATTTTGCAATTCAAGAGTGAAGAGTTTAATCATGAGTTGAACAACTTCAAGTGCAAAATGTGAGTCATAGAGTTCTTTTAGCTTTTGTAAGGCTTCGAAAGTAGTTGAAAATGGCGTAATATGGCGACTCACCTCTTCACTTACAGATGCTACAATTAATGCATAGGCTTTGCTGTTCTTATTTTCCCAAATGGCGAGCTCTTTGTCTAAGGTAGGTTGTTCTGGTTGTTTGTCTCCATCTCCAATACACACTCCTTTCCACAACTCATTGAAAATGAGGGTGTGTTTTATCATCCGGGACCACTCAGGATAGTTCTCTTTGCCAATGAGAACTATTCCCACAATGGATATGATTGAATGCATACTGTAACAAAAACTTCTACTGCAAAATTTTACTCTTAATGGGAAAAAAATATAATTTTGATATGACTGGAGAGCAAATTCAACTGAACAACAAATGTCAATACCCAAGACTGTAAATACACAAAACTGTACAACGCATAAAGATAAGCCAACATTCAATGTAATATGGTTGGCGTTAAATATAAGCCACCATTCAATGTAATATGGTTGGCATTAAATATTTAAATTCGATGGCAGTGTTAAATAAATATGGGACAGCGTATGGTGTCAACAAAAGGTTTGAGGCAATTATATCTCCGTTTATGCAAGAATTCTGAAGCTATTATATCTCTGTCCAAGCGAAGATTCTGAGGCTATAAGGCTAATGTATCAAAGGCATTTATTGTTACATGTAAAAGGAAGAGTTATTACCATACTCATTTCATATTAAGGCTAAGTATATCCTACCAGTGCAACAATTTAAGCAAGACTTGAATCTGAGTTAAGTGTCTTTTGAAGGAAGTTCTTGAGGGTGTTTTGGAGGTATATTGAAGTTGTTTTGAAGGAGCCTTTTGAAGCATATCTGTAGTAGTTTTGGGCAGCTTGTGGAGACCCCCTTTTGGAGCAGTTTATGAAGTGTAATTGAGGACCTCCTTGAAGTGATTTGGAACATATTTGAAGACCTTATTTGAGCAATCCTATTGCAGCGTTTTGAAGACAATCCTAGAGAAAACTTGCAGATATTTTTGGGCTAATTTTTAAGACATCTTGGAGACACTTTGAACCAGACCTTGAAGTAACCTAGAGGGGAACTTGTAGTGGCTATTTGAAGCATTTTCCAAAGCATATCTCGGAGCCATTTGAAGACCTATTGTAGCATTGTTGAGGCTTGGAGCAACATTGTAAGAGCGTAATTTGTTGCACGCAATAATCCTTCAAGAAGGACATCCACTAGACCATGACGCATTGTTGAAGGCCTTCATGCTGTAACCTTGGAGATCTAGTTTAAGTACGATGAAGGACAACAGAAAAACCTTCATGTGAAGAGATCAAAGTTGTCATTGATGACATAACGTGGAGACTATAGTGAAAACGAAGATAGACAGGGCTCATTGAAGAAGACATTGGGAGCCGTGAAGTATAACCAAATACATCTTGACAAAGTGAAGCTAAGGGTTAGATCCCAAGAGGTTGGAGCCTCGAAAAGACAAGGTTGGTTCCTTGGAAGATAGGGTTGGATCCCTAGTGGATCAGAGTCTTCAAGAAACCAGGTCGGAGCCTGAACCAGATATAGGGTTGAAGCCCTTGGGGTTGGTGCCTCATAATTGACAAGGTTGGAGCCTTGGAAATCCAAGTTGGTGCTTGGAAAGTATAGGTTGGAGCTTGGAAGATTGAAAATCGGTGTCTTCATCTAGGATTGGAGCCCTACATATATTGTACTTGATTTATTGTAAAGAAGAAATTAATAAAAACATTTATTCTTAGCATTCATTTTGTGTTCTAAATATAAGTGATCTAACTGGTAAAAATAACAATTGGAAAGAAATATTGATTCACCCCCCCTTCTTAGTATTTCCAACATGAATAACATTTATATTGAAAGTCTTTAAATCATCATAAGACCAAACAAAAACATATTTATAAGCTTTTAAGAGATTTAAGTACCTTTGTTTGTATTGTTGAGGGATCCCTTTTGACAACTTGACCATCTAAGGTTCTTCCTCTCAGCCTATGTTGCAATCCTCCACCTATTCATCAGCTTCATGTTCAGTAGGTTTAGAAGCCACGTCGTTGGATTTGAATATCTTTTCCAAAGGAACTAGACCCCGTGGAATGGCATTTCCCTTCAGTTGCAGAACTATATGTCCTGCGATATTTTCCTCCCATGAAGTTGGTTTTTCTTCTTCTTGTTGGTCAATCACAGAGTTTGAGAATTCCCCAATGACTTCCATGAAGCACTTGATTTTCTCATCATCCTCAAACACTTGCCAGTGTTTCACATTGTTAGGCACTGAGGGTCTGTACCCAACTTCAATTTCATACCTCAGCAGTGGATTTTGTGGTGGCTTGAAGTTGTTGGCAGCTATAGCTAAAGAATCAGCCATTCGATTTCCTTCCCTGGCAAGAATTCGACATTAAAAGATGAGAATAAGTTGTTGATCGAGTCCCAAACCTCTTTTTTGTAAGCCCTCAGCTGGGGATGCTTAGTTTGGCATTGGTCCTTGATTTTCTTCACTACCAGTTCTGCGTCTCCAAATACAGTCAAGCAGTCAATGTTTAGATTATTCGTTGCTTGCAGGGCTAATAGCAATGCCCCATACTCTGCCACATTGTTGGTTGCTTCAAATTGTAACTTGTAAGAGAGGGGAATCAAGCTACCCTCTGGAGCTATCAACAATACCCCTACTCCATTTCCTTCTTTAGAGTTTGCACCATCAAAATACAGCTTCCAGACTTTGCTACAATCTTTGAGTTCTTTCTCTAATTTCACTACAGGCTGTACCTGTGTTTCTTCTAGAATGAACTCATTTTCTTCTAGCATGAAGCAAGAGATATCCCTTTTTGTCCCATACACAGGGGCATTATTTGAGCAATCAGCTCTTGTGACTGTTTTAACGAATTTGGATTCTTTGTACAGTCTCCTTTCCTCTCCACCAAAGATAAGGATGGTAGCATAAGTAAGATCTAGCTTGATGGAACCTCCAATCTTTGACCCCCAATACTTGGACAAAAGCATACCAAACCTCGCAGGGATGTCAGCAACCACAATGTCCATCACCACACTTTTCACTGGGATCTGGGCCAAATTCACCACCATGTCCTTGATCATCCCCAATCACTTGACCCTCTTAGAGTCAAAAGAAAACATATATCTATATGGTCTGGTTATCTCTAGACCTAGTTGCTCCATTACTGTCAATGGCATCAAATTATGAGAAGCTCCCGAGTCCAACATGAAATTATGGAGTAGGAGGTCATGTACTACCAGAGTAACATAGAAAGGTGGAGCGGAGGGATCTTGTTCCTCAACATGAGGTCCAAAAACTACCATTGGCCTTTCTTCTTGCAGGTTTAAATTGTCAAGTGGTTGGACTGAAGCAGAAGGAAACATAAACTGAGAGACTTGGGCCTTGTAGGTGGGTTGTTTCAAGAGCTTGGACAATGGGACTGGGATCTTGAATTTCTCAAGCTCTTTCTGAAGGTTAAAGATGGTAGGGCCTTTTTCTGCAATGCTAATTTCTATAGGCTCCTTTTCTTTTTCATGGATGGGTCTAGTAGGGGGAGGTGATTTACCTTCTTTGATGACATCACGCTTTTAGCAATCTGGATTTGAAGACTCTTTCTTTCTTGGAATAATCGGATCTACAGGTCCCTTCCCCTTGTCAACAGGCTTAGGAGGCTCCTAGGAGGAAGTACCTTCATTCTAATCTTGTCCTCTCAGTCTCTTTCTAGATGATCCTAGATCATTTTTCTTGTGTAGTTGAGCTTGCATGAAATCAGCGAATTGTTTGCAGTAGTCATCGATCTCGTCATCATCCAGTGTTGCATCAAGCTTCTCCTCCTCTTATTCATATGTTCTGAGTTCTTGTCCTTCATCAGAGAAAGAGGAATACAAGTTCCCCTGAACACCACTTGTATTCAGTATCAATTCCTCCATATCATCTTATATATACAATGGAGGATGAAAGTGGTCTTGTTTCTCTTTCCTCTCCCTTTGAATTATTTGTAGGGGAGGCCTTCTGTATTGGGGATTAAAACCCAGATTAGTAGCTGGGAAGTTCTGTCTTTGAAAGATTTTATTCCCCAGCTCCATTTTTGTTTGTTTTCTTGATAAGTTCTTTATCAACTTATCCATCTCCTCTATCATTTGTTCTTTGGATTCTCTCCCACTTGAGAAAGGCACCTCCTCTTTTCCCTTTTTCTTCTCTCTGGGACCAAATCTACCTCTTGACTTCCCGGTTGACATAAAATTTGCTTCTACCTTGAGAGAATCAGTTTGAATTTGGTCTAAGGAACGACACTTCCTCTCTTTGAGTGTGAAGCCAAATTCGGATATCAAAGGCCCCAACAAAGACTACTCGGGCAATGACTTGTGGAGGTTTGATTTCAGCAAGAAGATTGTTGTACAATTTATTAAATATTTTAATAAAATCTGAGATATCCTCACCAAATTTCTTCTTGATAGCATTAAACTCGGTGAGAATGTATCCATGGTCTCTCTTCTCACCCCATTTCTGCATAAAGGAGTTCTCCATTTCTTCCCAAGTGTTAATGGTAGCATTTGGCAAGGATTTAAACCATTTCCTGACTTCCTCGTCCAAATATTAGACGAAAAGCCTCAACACTACATCCTGGTGTTCAACATTCATATTTTCTGCAAAGGCACATAACATTTCTATGTGTCTTTGCGCTGCTATATCATTGTCTCCATTATACCTGGGTAGGAGCTTGAGATAGTCCTGGCATAGCATTTAAAGGTTGAGACAAGTTTAAGGGAGCATATTTGTTTAACAAGAAGCCCGAGACATCCATTTGGATCAGAGGTGGTGGTGCTTGAATTATTGGAGGAGCCTGAGGTATTACCAATGGTAAGACAATTGGCTGGCAGTGGAATGGGAAATTGTTCATACTATGGTTAGGATTACTTTGGAGTTTATCTTTTATCTCCTCAACTTATTCTTTGACCTCTAGGGAGGCGACACTAAGTAACTGACCACTTTTGAGAGGATATACCAGGACTCTGGGAGGAAATTCAAAACAATGAATTACAACCTTCTATGAATTGGATGAGGAGGTTTCATGAAATGAAGAGACAATAGCATCAATATTTGGAGTCTTTTCCTTCCAAATCATTCTAAATATTATTCTTTCTAGATCAGATACAGATGGCATTTTTTGTTGAGAGGTATTTGAGCGGGTATGGGGCCTTTTATAAGCCAGGATGATCAAATAAAAATACAAACATTGGGGTCGCCAAGGTTTTTATTAATGCATTTAGACAGTGGAGTTGCCAAGGTGATGGATCTTCAACCCGCACTTCCCTTGCTCACCTGATAGAGGGAATGCAAAGATATATTGTACCCAAGGAAAAGAATTTCCCATTCGTTCCCCGAAAACGGTGCCAAAAAGATGTTGTCACTTTTTCTAGCACATGTATCACAAGCGCTTCAGGAGATATGAAAGCTTCCTAGAGACAGTCTTCAGTTGCAGGGGGAGACCAGTGCCTAGTACATCTTAAAGAGTGCTTGAAATATTTATATTAAATACTTGTAGCACTCTGGTTTGTCACAAATGATGTAGATGGGTTTAATTCAAAACATTCATAAAGGTACAATACATGAAGTAGCTTGTGTACAAGAGTACTCAGGAAATAATCTTCAACTCACAGGTGGCCAAATCAGATTAGGAATTTGCAACAATTTAATTGTTGAAACATAGGTAATGGGAGAAGACAGTAGAAGAGGAGTCCATCATATAAAGATTAAGGCATAAGAATTCTATTATCACGACTCGGAGAGAAACGAGTGAGAGAGTGTGTTGTGAAATGCTAAGATGCATGGAGCACTTTTTAAAGACTCGATTTCCACCATGAAACGTTTTGACTTAAATGAATCTGCATCTGAAGGGGAATACAACGAGCTTCTACTTGACATGCACTCTGTGAAGAATTTTAAACATATATGATAATACAGTGAGAGAAGAACATACTGCAAATATAATTGGTTGGAATCACCTGAAACTTTGTATTAATCTTTGGAGAAAAATCAGCATATAAGGAGATTCATACATGCCTTTAGAAAACCAAGAAAAGGTCTCGTAAGAGAGAAGACTTTCCCAAAAATTCTAAACCATTCTTAAGTGTTTCTTCGCTCATTTTGTAAGGTGAGGGAGAGCTTGAAAATTAGTTACAAAAATATCTCAAGCCTGAGCATCCAGTTGTCTTCTTGACTTGTTGTCTTGGCATGCAGGCTCTGTCGCCTCAAATTATTATAATAGAAATATGCCTTTCTTTAAAACACAATAACAAAAACAATCAAAATCAACAAAACAAAATTAACATGTGAAATTGAAATGATGGTTTTGTAAAAATATCTCCATGCCACTTCCTTTGCTGGCCTCTGGTCTAGCCACGTTTCTGCCACATTACGCCTCATACTCTCTCGGTTGGTTCCCTATCGCTTTCAGTCTTAACAGCTTTAATTCTTCACTTACAGGAACCGAGAGTGATCCCCCATGATGACCATAACATGTCCGAAGCACAACATCCAACTCATCCGTCCCCTTTCCTTCTTTATCAATCCTCTGGAACTCAACATGCCCTTTGAAATGGTTATATAGTTGTATAAGAGCTTAGAGATCGGAGGTTTTAAGTCGAACAGACTTGACAAAACTACAAACACCGATCTCTGATTCGCCCCCTCTGCCTTAGCCTTGTGGCTTAGGTGGAAACTACGTGATAGAGGCCAAGGTACTCAAGGCCTAAACCTTCAGGGGCTTAAAACCCTTTAGCTACGACGGGGGACGATTCTTTGAAACATTTCATTATAAATAGTCCCACTGCATAAGACATGGGACCACAATACACATGTGCCTAGGCCTTTTATAATATCATAACTTTCTAGTCGACAATTTTATAATGTTGCATTTGGTAGCACCCCCCAAGACTTGTGATCTTCGATATATGACGTGGCCTGGTCCACGGGGAGAGGGAATAGGGGAGGGCACGCACCAGGTTTTAACATATAAAACCTCTGTTAAACCTTTTTCCGACCAACTTGATAATTTTAACACGTAAAACATATATGTATGCTGTTGTACGCCTTGTGCTAATAGCTCCTGGTTCCTTTTAGCTCTCGTCACCATGGTGCTAGCCCCCACATCGAAGCCCTTCAATCGAAAAATTTCGATTGAAGGTTTTAATTTCAAGCAGCGACATTCCTCATCCTTCGATCGCCAATTGCGATATAACCTCATCCTTTGCCACGTGTCACCATGTGAGTGGTGATACGTGTCGCCCTGTTTTGCCTCCTTAGGGCCCTGAAAATTCCAAATCTACATGCCATGTGTCCACCGTACTGCCACATCATATGCCACGTGGCATACCGGAACCAATCGTTGCTCACCCGGTGTCTCTCTAGAGGAGAGACAGAAGGACCGAACCTACTCTGGTTTTGCAATGAAAATCCTTTGTTAACCTATTTTCGGTCGTCCTGACACTTTAACACTAAAGGCACTTTCCCAACAGTGTAATCGCATATTGCAACTTTATAATATTGCAACATGCCCCGCTTTACCATTTCACCAATTGTCGATTTGCGATATGCACCAGACCCCACCGATATTCTTGATCACTAATCTCTAATCGACGAAATGTTTCCGTTGTAGTGTTGTACTTTGGAACCTTTGATCGCTGATATGTGATATCAGAAATCGTTGATCACAGACCTGCTCCGACCTCTGTTGCTACTCCATTCCAAATCTCTGATGTACCATATGTCTCCGCTTCCGATCACCGATTTCCGATTGGACACGTGGTGAATGGACTCGAACTCAAACTTAGAATTTTTCAAGTTTTCTCTTTGTCTTTTGGTTTTGAGAGGCATAACTTCAACTTGCTCTAACTTTTGATCCAGAAGTTCATTCTGGGACTTCCACATGCCATTGGAAAGCTTGTTCAGAGCGATTTCCTTTGGAGAGTGTCTAATTTGGGAATTGTGTGCTTCTATGGCTTAGAAGATGGTTGCAAACCTCTCTTCTCCTTTGCACTCTTTTTTACAGCAGGAACACTTTTTGCAGAAGGTGACAATAGAGAGCATAACAAAGGGGTGTTGTATTCTATAGTAACCCACACGCCACAAGTTTCAGGTAACTCCATAGAGTGCTTTATCCTTTTTATTTGCGTTATATCCATTCTAAACAAAAGAGAGTAGAGCAGTCTCACCTCCCAGCTAGGTTTTCTCCCAAAAGGTTTTCCCGTAGCATACCTTGTTGTTCCTTGTGATTAGTGTGTGTACTTTATTGTTCTCTATTTTTCATTTTATATATTGTATACATAAACAACAAAATAAATAATAGAATATCTAGAATCTAAAAAATTTAACCCTTCATAGTATGGATTTCGATTTATTTTAATATATCTATTGTGACAAACTATCTAATGGAATATCCACAACAGTTTATATATCAAAAGCACTAATAAGAACAGGTATGAAGTGTCTTTAAGACTAGCTATATGTGGATCATTATAGGATTGTTGGTTGGCAAGCTAAACAAATGGGAGAATTTTTTTCTCCTAGAAGCTACTCATTTGGGTGGGTAATAGTCTCTCCACAAACTCTATTGTCATTTGCTTTAGTCATTCAATGTGATTTTGTTAAGAAAGCCTCAATGGTTGGCTGTTTCATTTAGATGTTATTGCAAATCCTCATTATTTAAATATTTACATTGAAAGAAGTAGGTTCACTCTGTTAGCGCTCGAATTTGCCTCAGGCTGAGGAAGGCGAAACTCAAGGCAACATCAAACCAAGCTCAGCCTCGTAGCTAGCCCTACGAGGACAGGAGAGGGCTCTCTCCGGGTCTATCTCGGCAAAAGGTCTTCAAAGGGGCTGAGATGACCGATATGAATACTGATTTTAGGCTAGTAAATTGATAAAGATATTTTGATTTAAGATTTTTAGGGTTTTGTTGGAAAACAGGGAAAGGCAATTTTGGGTGCGGGGATATGACACAGTTTTTGCAGAGGTCTTTTTGGGGCAAGGTAGGCAATCGTCCTGATGTCTTTAAAGGAATTGAATGGATAGATATGACTAGTGAGGAGCTAAGGAGAGCGAGAAACTTTCAGGAGTTCTCCTTAAACAGATGAAAACATAGATATTAAACAAACTTAAAGGCAGAGCATACAAGATTATGAATTCTACCTTAACACTTCATTTGTGGAAAGGTCTGGATGTCTACTTTCCAACCCAAGTGGAATTTTTCAATTTGGTGCCCATTTGCCCCTCCAAAAGTGCATTCTCCCAAGACTGCTTCCTGTGTGTCCAAAAAGGGGCAGTAAGGTCATTTTTTGCATGTTTTTTGACCTTTTGGGGGCCCAAAATTTGATGAAATGTCTTGGCAGTGGCTGAGCAAGTGTATTTCATCATGACAAATCCAAAAATGCAGACCTTTTGTGAAATGGACCTCCCCATCTTCAAGGTAGCGCGCGGCGCGCTACGCGTTGAGGGCAAAAACCTGTTTTTAGCAAAAAAAAAAAATTCAAAATTGACCAAAATTGCTCCAAATTTTCTGAATTTTGAGCTGGGGGTGTATCATTGAGAACCATGCTCCTTCAAGGAGGCTTCGGCCAAAATCTGAAGTGGATCGGGCCTTTTCCTCCGTTTTAGTGCCTTGGCCAATCGTCCTTTGAGTACCTTCATTTTCGCTTTGCACACATGCATGCGGGCCCAATAATGATTCTTCATGTGGCAGAGCATATCTTTTTCCCTATTTGCCTTGGCTAGCAACTTCTCTAAATGAGTGTTCACCCGGATGAGCATAGACCCTTGCTCAATAGGTGTCAAATCACCGGGTCTCTTGCGGGCCAAGTTTCGGTCTTCTCGGATTCGCCGCAACTCATCAAAAGTGTGTTCATCTTCTAGCTGCTTGTTACGCTGCTCCAAGTAGTTGATTGTCCAATTGGCCGTTTCCAATTTCTGTTGCAACAAGCGATTTTCAGCCTTCTGTTGCTGAATGATCTCCTTTAGCTCCGAGCTAGGAGAACTGATATCAAGATCAATAATATCCGTGTCCGGATCTCCTGAAGGTCCCTCATCAAATATGGGTTGCTTGCCTCTGTCCTGTACCTGTACCTGTACCTGTGCTGCAGAAGGCGAGACCCTTTCCACCTGATGTGGAGATAATACTCGTTGTGCCGATGAAGAAGGCGAGACCCCTTCCACCCTAGGTGGAGATAATACTCGTCGTGCAGATGCAAATAAGGCCCTGTGGCCTCTCTGATATGTAACATATGAAGGAGCGCTGACATGCTCGGGCTCAGGAATATCAAACTGATGTGAAGGCCCTCCCTCATCATGGACAATCTCGGGAGGTGGCTATGGCACCATGAAAAAGTCGCGAGAAATGAAATCCTCCCAAGCAATACCCTGCTGTGCCAATTGATGCATCACTATGATCTTAATCAGTGCATAATGATAGATGCTCTTATGCTGCTGTGCTGGGCTCTTCTTTTGTACTATAGGCACCATCCTCTCTATGTTGCGACACATGTGTTAGACTTGGTCTTGTCAGTCCCTTGTCAGAATCAAATTCTCCAAGGTTCATTTCTCGTCATTCATTGATGTTACTGTGTTTTAACTGAGTTAGAGGAGGAGTTGCACACTTGCTGGCGAATTTCTGAGCAAAAATCCCAACGCGTAGCGCGCCCCTGGTGCGTAGCGCACGAGTAAATTTACACTGAGAAAAGTGTGCTGATGCGTAGCGCGCACCAAGTTACATAGTGCATTTTGCAGGAGGCTTTTGGAGGCCTTCCCGGTGTCGAAATCGGGCGCAGGATAGCTCGTTGGAAAGGTCTTTGAGTCTACTTTCCAACACAACTAGAATTTTTCAATTTGGAGTTCATTTGTTTTGTCAAAAATCAAATCTCCCAAGACTGGTCAAAATGTGCCAAATGAGGCTGCCTCAAGGCAGAGTGCTGTTGCAGTCAACTTTTGAATGTCTTCCTCAACTCCAAATTGAGCTCATGATAGCTCATTGGAAAGATATTTATGTCTAGTTATCATTTGACTCATCAAGAAATTCATTTGACCAACCAAGCTAGGAGAAAATTTGATTTTCCCAAGGTCACTCTAGAGGTGCATTCGATTCTCCTGAGGCAACGATATTTTTGACATTTCTCTAAAACCATGACACCTGTGTAAAAAGTGAAGGAGGTTTTTCTTCTTTGGCATGTTTTGGACAAAAACCTCTCTCAGTTTTCCAAAATTCATCTTTGATTGCTCTGAAACATCTTTTGAGTGAAACTTATCCCGATGTGTGAAACAAGGAATTTTGTGGAAATGAAGCGAAATGAAGGGGATAAGGGGCTTCTAAATTCTTGGGGAAATTTTTGGAAGTAGGGAGGGATGTTAGGAAGTAGGGGAAAGTGGAATTGCAAAGATCGAGTGAGGGGAAGGGGTCTAAAAGGGAAAAACACAGGCCCAACCTAGAAAATTGCCAAGTTGTAGCAAGAAACTAGGGTTTGTGCGAAAATGAGGAATTTGCGGGATCTCAAAGATGGGAAGTGTTTGATAAGGTACATGAAGGATAGGGGAAGGTGTATGAACATCTGGATACAAGTTTCGCTAATGATTTGACCATCCAAGAGAAATTGCCTTCAAAACCCTAGGAGAGGGAAATGAACCTTGCCTAGGCGCAACTGAAGCATGAACAAGGTGTAAAACGACCCATTGGAACTTGACATGATGATGGCAACCCTCTGAATGATGATACACTCAACTGAATGATGGCATGGACCGACATTTGGACAACTTTAGAAGGAGTGAAAGCAAACCCTAGACCTAATGTCTAATGACCAAATTTTGCTTGAAAACTCTTTGAAATGACAAAATTTGACCTGGACACTCTGAGACCACTTTGTAAGAGCATATTTGATCACTGGAGGAAGGCTGGAAAGACTGACACTAACACACTCTACAATGCAAGTGGAAAGATGTTTCAAACTAAAATAAGAAACAATTTGAGTTCTACAATGTAATTCCCACCATTTATTTTTCCCTTGACAATAAATTCCCCCAAACAAATCCCAAAGCACTTTCTCTCAACTAGAGGATGGTACAAAATGTAAAATAGGAGGCATAGACTCATTGCCCCGAATACCATGGAAATTGAACAATGAACCTACATAGGATGTCATATTACTGGCAACATTCTATTAATAGTGGCACAAACTATTTGAGCTAACCCTCAAGGTTAAATCCCACCATTCATTACCATAAAATAATAATAAACTCACATAAATCCATCTTAACCCTCGGCCTTTTAACCACCAAAAGGTTTGCACCTTCACTTCTTTTTTATCCCTTGGTGCTCAATAAATCTACAAATAAGCTAGATCTATGCTAATGTAGGTTTCAAATAAACTATTTTGGTTTGGGTCATTGTTCTCCATTCAATGAATTTGGGTGAATAGTTTGAAGATAGTTTTCAAATTCATTTGATGTGTATTCTTTTCCATTATCAGTGCGAATAGACCCAATATGAGATTGTGCATCATTTTCAATCCATTTATGAAAGTTCTTGAATGTTTGAAAAGCATCAGATTTGTTCTTCAATAAATAAACCCAACACATTCTAGTGTAGTCATCAATAAATGTCATCATATATTTATTTTCATTTGCAGAAGGAATAGGCATTAGACCACATAAATCTGAATGAATGAGTTCAAGTTTTCTATGTGCTCTTGAATGTGAATCATGAAAAGACTGTTTGCTATGCTTTCCTAGAATGCAAGCATCACATTGCTTAAATTTCCTAGGAATTGTAGGCAAACCAGCAACATCATTTTTCTTCAAGAAGCGGAGGCTATCATACTTCAAATGTCAAATTCTAGCATGCCATAATAAACTTGATGGAAGTGTACCTTCTTCATAATGAGAATTGTATGAGAAATGTTGTGCACGAGCAGAGGTACCTTGCAGCTTGAGAAGCCTTTCTTCTTCTATTCCCCTCGTGACAAGTGAGTGGTCAAATGCTTTTCTCACCTCAAGCTTGCCATCAAACATATGAATGGAGTGACCTTGCTGGCAGATGTGGACTAAGGACAACAAGTTTCTCTTGAGCTATGGGAGATATAGAACATGATGCAGAAGAAAGTCTGGAAGATCAGACAATTTGAGCCTGATTGTGCCAAGCCCTGATGGCTTGCTTTTTGATTGGTCTGCAAAGGATACTACTCCATCAACATTGTCAGTAAATTCTTCAAAAAAATCTTTTCTATGAGTCATATGGCAAGTTGCTCTTGAATCAAGCAACCAATCATTTTTCCAAGAAGCAAGTGAAGCATTAAATAAATCTTCATTTACTCCAATATTACATTGTGCCACTACATAATGAGCAGCTTCAAGTGCTTTACCATTGCCTGTGTCATTAGTTTTACCTTTACGTTGATTTCTTTGTTGCTTAATTTTTTCCCAAGGTATTTTGCATGTAGAGGCATCATGTGATCCATTTCTTTTGCAGCAGATGCAGTGCAAATTTGCCTTTTCTCCTTGAGAGTGTTTGCCCCCCCCTGCCTCTGAAATATCTTCCTCTTCCTCTTCGACCACCTCTTCCTCTGAAAGAATCTTGAGCAGGATGCTTTTCTTTATGAGCAAGGCACACAGCCTCTTCAGAAGATTCAGGGGCTGTCTTCTTTCCAAAAGCTTTCTCTCTTTCAGCAAATTTTTTTACAAGAGAGTCAAAGGTAATATCTTTAAGATTTCCATTTGCTTGCAATGACTCAAGATAATTGGAGTAAGTAGGATAAAGTGCCTTGAGAAAAGCGATAAGAGGAATATCCAAATCAATTTTAGTGGCTTGGATATCATGCATTATATACTTTACTTCGGATGCAAGAGCAAGAGGATCATTATTTTGCAATTCAAGAGTGAAGAGTTTAATCATGAGTTGAACAACTTCAAGTGCAAAATGTGAGTCATAGAGTTCTTTCAGCTTTTGTAAGGCTTCGAAAGTAGTTGAAAATGGCGTAATATGGCGACTCACCTCTTCACTTACAGATGCTGCAATTAATGCATAGGCTTTGTTGTTCTTATTTTCCCAAATGGCGAGCTCTTTGTCTGAGGTAGGTTGTTCTAGTTGTTTGTCTCCATCTCCAATACACACTCCTTTCCACAACTCATTGAAAATGAGGGTGTGTTTTATCATCCGGGACCACTCAGGATAGTTCTCTTTGCCAGTGAGAACTATTCCCACAATGGATATGATTGAATGCATACTGTAACAAAAACTTCTACTGCAAAATTTTACTCTTAATGGGAAAAAAATATAATTCTGATATGACTGGACAGCAAATTCAACTGGACAACAAATGTCAATACCCAAGACTGTAAATACACAAAATTGTACAGCGCATAAAGATAAGCCAATATTCAATGTAATATGGTTGGCATTAAAGATAAGCCACCATTCAATGTAATATGGTTGGAGTTAAATATTTAAATTCGATGGCAGCGTTAAATAAATATGGGACAGCTTATGGTGTCAACAAAAGGTTTGAGGCAATTATATCTCTGTTTATGCAAGAATTCTGAAGCTATTATATCTCTATCCAAGCGAAGATTCTGAGGCTATAAGGCTAATGTATCAAAGGCATTTATTGTTACATGTAAAAGGAAGAGTTATTACCATACTCATTTCAGATTAAGGCTAAGTATATCCTACCAGTGCAACAATTTAAGCAAGACTTGAATCTGAGTTAAGTGTCTTTTGAAGGAAGTTCTTGAGAGTGTTTTGGAGGTATACTGAAGCTGTTTTGAAGGAGCCTTTTGAAGCATATCTGTAGTAGTTTTGGGCAGCTTGTGGATACCCCCTTTTGGAGCAAGTTATGAAGTGTAATTGAGGACCTCCTTGAAGTGATCTGGAACATATTTGAAGACCTTATTTGAGCAATCCTATTGCAGCCTTTTTAAGACAATCCTAGAGAAAACTTGCAGATATTTTTGGGCTAATTTTTAAGACATCTTGGAGACACTTTGAACCAGACCTTGAAGTAACCTAGAGGGGAACTTGTAGTGGCTATTTGAAGGATTTTCCAAAGCATATCTCGGAGCCATTTGAAGACCTATTGTAGCATTGTTGAGGCTTGGAGCAACATTGTAAGAGCGTAATTTGTTGCATGCAATTTTGAAGTACACTTGAAGATATTTGAAGAGCAGTCATTAAATAATCCTTGAAGAAGGACATCCACTAGACCATGACGCATTGCTGAAGGCCTTCATGTTGTAACCTTGGAGATATAGTTTAAGTACGATGAAGGACAACAGAAAAACCTTCATGTGAAGAGATCAAGGTTGTCATTGCTGACATAACGTGGAGACTATAGTGAAATCGAAGATAGACAGGGCTCATTGAAGAAGACATTGGGAGCCGTGAAGTATAACCAAATACATCTTGACAAAGTGAAGCTAAGGGTTAGATCCCAAGAGGTTGGAGCCTCGAAAAGACAAGGTTGGTTCCTTGGAAGATAGGGTTGGATCCCTAGTGGATCAGAGTCCTCAAGAAACCAGGTCGGAGCCTGAACCAGATATAAGGTTGAAGCCCTTGGGGTTGGTGCCTCATAATTGACAAGGTTGGAGCCTTGGAAATCCAAGTTGGTGCTTGGAAAGTATAGGTTGGAGCTTGGAAGATTGAAAATCGGTGTCTTCATCTAGGATTGGAGCCCTACATATATTGTACTTGATTTATTGTAAAGAAGAAATTAATAAAAACATTTATTCTTAGCATTCATTTTGTGTTCTAAATATAAGTGATCTAACTGGTAAAAATAACAATTGGAAAGAAATATTGATTCACCCCCCCCCCCTTCTTAGTATTTCCAACATGAATAACATTTATATCGAAAGTCTTTAAATCATCATAAGACCAAACAAAAACATATTTATAAGCTTTTAATAGATTTAAGTACCTTTGTTTGTATTGTTGAGGGATCCCTTTTGACAACTTGACCATCTAAGGTTCTTCCTCTCAGCATATGTTGCAATCCTCCACCTGTTCATCGACTTCATGTTCAGTAGGTTTAGAAGCCACGTCATTGGATTTGAATATCTTTTCCAAAGGAACTAGACCCCGTGGAATGGCATTTCCCTTCAATTGCAGAACTATATGTCCTACGATATTTTCCTCCCATGTAGTTGGTTGTTCTTCTTCTTCTTGGTCAATCACAGAGTTTGAGAATTCCCCAATGACTTCCATGAAGCACTTGATTTTCTCATCATCCTCAAACACTTGCCAGTGTTTCACATTGTTAGGCACTGAGGGTCTGTACCTAACTTCAATTTCATACCTGAGCAGTGGATTTTGTGGTGGCTTGAAGTTGTTGGCAGCTATAGCTAAAGAATCAACCATTCGATTTCCTTCCCTGGCAAGTATTGGACATTAAAAGATGAGAATAAGTTGTTGATCAAGTCCCAAACCTCATTTTTGTAAGCCCTCAGCTGGGGGTGCTTGGTTTGGCATTGGTCCTTGATTTTCTTCACTACCAGTTCTGAGTCTCCAAATACAGTCAAGCAGTCAATGTTTAGATTCTTTGTTGCTTGCAGGCCTAATAGCAATGCCTCATACTCTGCCACATTGTTGGTTGCTTCAAATTATAATTTGAAAGAGAGGGGAATCAAGCTACCCTCTGGAGATATCAACAATACCCCTACTCCATTTCCTTCTTTAGAGTTTGCACCATCAAAATACAGCTTCCAGACTTTGCTACAATCTTTGAGTTGTTTCTCTAATTTGACTACAGGTTGTACCTGTGTTTCTTCTAGAATGAAGTCATCTTCTTCTAGCATGAAGCAAGAGATATCCCTTTTTGTCCCATACACAGGAGCATTATTTGAGCAATCAGCTCTTGTGACTGTTTTAACGAATCTGGATTCTTTGTACAGTCTCCTTTCCTCTCCACCAAAGATAGGGATGGTAGCATAAGTAAGATCCAGCTTGATGGAACCTCCAATCTTTGATCCCCAAGACTTGGACAAAAGCATACCAAACCTCGCAGGGATGTCAGCAACTACAATGTCCATCACCACACTTTTCACTGGGATCTGGGCCAAATTCACCACCAGGTCCTTGATCATCCCCAAGCACTTGACCCTCTTAGAGTCAAAATAATAGATATATTTATATGGTCTAGTTATCTCTAGACCCAGTTGCTCCATTACTGACAATGGCATCAAATTATGAGAAGCTCCCGAGTCCAACATGAAATTATGGAGTAGGAGGTCATGTACTACCAGAGTAACATAAAAAGGTGGAGTGGAGGGATCTTGTTCCTCAACATGAGGTCCAAAGACTACCATTGGCCTTTCTTCTTGCAGGTTTAAACTGTCAAGTGGTTGGACTGAAGCAGAAGGAAACATAAACTGAGAGACTTGGGCCTTGTAGGTGGGTTGTTTCAAGAGCTTGGACAATGGGACTGGGATCTTGAATTTCTCAAGCTCTTTCTGAAGGTTAAAGATGGTAGGGCCTTTTTCTGCAATGCTAATTTCTACAGGCTCCTTTTCTTTTTCATGGATGGGTCTAGTAGGGGGAGGTGATTTACCTTCTTTGATGACTTCAGGCTTATAGCAGTTCGGATTTGAGGACTCTTTCTTTCTTGGAATAATTGGATCTACAGGTCCCTTCCCCTTGTCAACAGGCTTAGGAGGCTCCTGGGAGGAAGTACCTTCATTCTGATCTTGTCCTCTCAATCTCTTTCTAGATGATCATAGATCATATTTCTTGTGTAGTTGAGCTTGCATGAAATCAGCGAACTGTTTGCAGTAGTCATCGATCTCGTCATCATCCAGTGTTGCATCAAGCTCCTCCTCCTCTTCTTCATATGTTCTGAGTTCTTGTCCTTCATCAGAGAAAGAGGAATACAAGTTCCCCTGAACATCACTTGTATCTAGTATCAATTCCTCCAGATCATCTTCTATATACAATGGAGGATGAATGTGGTCTTGTTTCTCTTTCCTCTCCCTTTGCATTATTTGTAGGGGAGGCCTTCTGTATTGGGGATTAAAACCCCGATTAGTAGCTGGGAAGTTCTGTCTTTGAAGGATTTTATTCTCCAGCTCCATTTTTGTTAGTTTTCTTGATAAGTTCTTTATCAACTTATCCATCTCCTCTATCCTTTGTTCTTGGGATTCTCTCCCACTTGAGGAAGCTACCTCCTCTTTTCCCTTTTTCTTCTCTCTGGGATCAGATCTACCTCTTGACTTCCCGGTTGAGATAAAATTTGCTTCTACCTTGAGAGAATCAGTTTGAATTTGGTCTAAGGAACGAGACTTCCTCTCTCTGAGTGTGAAGCCAAATTCTGAATCAAAGGCCCCAACAAAGACTACTCGGGCAATGACCTGTGGAGGTTTGATTTCAGCAAGAAGATTGTTGTACAATTTATTAAATATTTTAATAAAATCTGAGATATCCTCACCAAATTTCTTCTTGATAGCATTAAACTCGATGAGAATGTATCCATGGTCTCTCTTCTCACCCAATTTCTGCATAAAGGAGTTCTCCATTTCTTCCCAAGTGTTAATGGTAGCATTTGGCAAGGATTTAAACCATTTCCTGACTTCCTCGTCCAAATATCAGACGAAGAGCCTCAACACTACATCCAGGTGTTCAACATTCATATTTTCTGCAAAGGCACATAACATTTCTATGTGTCTTTGCCCTGCTATATCATTGTCTCCATTATACCTGGGTAGGAGCTTGAGATAGTCCTGGCATAGCATTTAAAGGTTGAGACAGGTTTAAGGGAGCATATTTGTTTAACAAGAAGCCCGAGACATCCATTTGGATCAGAGGTGGTGGTGCTTGAATTATTGGAGGAGCATGAGGTATTACCAATGGTAAGACAATTGGCTGGCAGTGGAATGGGAAATTGTTCACACTATGGTTAGGACTGCTTTGGAGTTTATCTTTTATCTCCCCAACTTCTTCTTTGACCTCTAGGGAGGCGACACTAAGTAACTGACCACTTTTGAGAGGATATACCAGGACTCTGGGAGGAAATTCAAAACAATGAATTACAACCTTCTATGAATTGGATGAGGAGGTTTCATGAAATGAAGAGACAATAGCATCAATATTTGGAGTCTTTTCCTTCCAAATCATTCTAAATATTATTCTTTCTGGATCAGATACAGATGGCATTTTTTGTTGAGAGGTATCTGAGCGGATATGGGGCCTTTTATAAGCCAGGATGATCAAATAAAAATACAAACATTGGGGTCGCCAAGGTTTTTATTAATGCATTTAGACAGTGGAGTTGCCAAGGTGATGGATCTTCAACCCGCACTTCCCTTGCTCACCTGACAGAGGGAATGCAAAGATTTATTGCACCCAAGGAAAAGAATTTCCCATTCGTTCCCTGAAAACGGTGCCAAAAAGATGTTGTCACTTTTTCTAGCACATGTATCACAAGTGCTTCAGGGGATATGAAAGCTTCCTAAAGACAGTCTTCAGTTGCAGGGGGAGACCAGTGCCTAGTACATCTTAAAGAGTGCTTGAAATATTTATATTAAATACTTGTAGCACTCTGGTTTGTCACAAATGATGTAGATGGGTTTAATTCAAAACATTCATAAAGGTACAATACATGAAGTAGCTTGTGTACAGGAGTACTCAGGAAATAATCTTCAACTCACAGGTGGCCAAATCAGATTAGGAATTTGCAACGATTTAATTGTTGAAACATAGGTAATGGGAGAAGACAGTAGAAGAGGAGTCCATCATATAAAGATTAAGGCATAAGAATTCTATTATCACGACTCGGAGAGAAACGAGTGAGAGAGTGTGTTGTGAAATGCTAAGATGCATGGAGCACTTTTTAAAGACTCTATTTCCACCATGAAACGTTTTGACTTAAATGAATCTGCATCTGAAGGGGAATACAGCGAGCTTCTACTTGACATGCACTCTGTGAAGAATTTTAAACATATATGATAATACAGTGAGAGAAGAACATACTGCAAATATAATTGGTTGGAATCACCAGAAACTTTGTATTAATCTCTTGAGAAAAATCAGCATATAAGGAGATTCATACATGCCTTTAGAAAACCAAGAAAAGGTCTCGTAAGAGAGAAGACTTTCCCAAAAATTCTAAACCATTCTTAAGTGTTTCTTCGCTCATTTTATAAGGAGAGGGAGAGCTTGAAAATTAGTTACAAAAATATCTCAAGCCTAAGCATCCAGTTGTCTTCTTGACTTGTTGTCTTGGCATGCAGGCTCTGTCGCCTCAAATTATTATAATAGAATTATGCCTTTCTTTAAAACACAATAACAAAAACAATCAAAATCAACAAAACAGAATTAACATGTGAAATTGAAATGATGGTTTTGTAAAAATATCTCCATGCCACTTCCTTTGCTGGCCTCTAGTCTAGCCACGTTTCTGCCACATTACGCCTCATACTCTCTCGGTTGGTTCCCTATCGCTTTCAGTCTTAACAGCTTTAATTCATCACTTACAGGAACCGAGAGTGATCCCCCATGATGACCATAACATGTCCGAAGCACACCATCCAACTCATCCGTCCCCTTTCCTTCTTTATCAATCCTCTGGAACTCAACATGCCCTTTGAAATGGTTATATAGTTGTATAAGAGCTTAGAGATCGGAGGTTTTAAGTCGAAAAGACTTGACAAAACTACAAACGTCGATCTCTGATTCGCCCCCTCTGCCTTAGCCTTGTGGCTTAGGTGGAAACAATGTGATAGAGGCCAAGGTACTCAAGGCCTAAACCTTCAGGGGCTTAAAACCCTTTAGCTACGACGGGGGACGATTCTTTGAAACATTTCATTATAAATAGTCCCACTGCATAAGACATGGGACCACAATACATATGTGCCTAGGCCTTTTATAATATCATAACTTTCTAATCGACAATTTTATAATGTTGCATTAGGTAGCACCCCCCAACACTTGTGATCTTCAATATATGATGTGGCCTGGTCCACGGGGAGAGGGAATAGGGGAGGGCACGCACCAGGTTTTAACATATAAAACCTTTGTTAAACCTTTTTCCGCCCAACCTGATAATTTTAACACGTAAAACATATATGTATGCTGTTGTACGCCTTGTGCTAATAGCTCCTGGTTCCTTTTAGCTCTCGTCACCATGGTGCTAGCCCCCACATCGAAGAATTTCGATTGAAGGTTTTAATTTCAAGCAGCAACATTCCTCATCCTTCGATCGCCAATTGCGATCTAACCTCATCCTTTGCCACGTGTCACCATGTGAGTGGTGATACGTGTCGCCCTGTTTTGCCTCCTTAGGGCCCTGAAAATGCCAAATCGACATGCCATGTGTCCACCGTACTGCCACATCATATGCCACGTGGCATATCGGAACCAATCGTTGCTCACCCGGTGTCTCTCTAGAGGAGAGACAGAAGGACCAAACCTACTCTGGTTTTGCAATGAAAATCCTTTGTTAACCTGTTTTCGGTCGTCCTGACACTTTAACACTAAAGGCACTTTCCCAACAGTGTAATCGCATATTGCAACTTTATAATATTGCAACATGCCCGCTTTACCATTTCACCAATTGTCGATTTGCAATATGCACCAGACCCCACCAATATTCTTGATCACTAATCTCTAATCAACGAAATGTTTCCGTTGTAGTGTTGTACTTTGGAACCTTTGATCGCTGATATGTGATATCAGCAATCGCTAATCACAGACCTGCTCCGACCTCTGTTGCTACTCCTTTCCAAATCTCTGATGTACCATGTCTCCGCTTCCAATCACCGATTTCCGATTGGACACGTGGTGAATGGACTCGAACTCAAACTTAGAATTTTTCAATTTTTCTCTTTGTCTTTTGGTTTTGAGAGGCATAACTTCAACTTGCTCTAACTTTTGATCCAGAAGTTCATTCTGGGACTTCCACATGCCATTGGAAAGCTTGTTCAAAGCGATTTCCTTTGGAGAGGGTCTGATTTGGGAATTGTGTGCTTCTATGGCTTAGAAGATGGCTGCAAACCTCTCTTCTCCTTTGCACTCTTTTTTACAGCAGGAACACTTTTTGCAGAAGGTGACAACAGAGAGCATAACAAAGGGGTGTTGTATTCTATAGTAACCCACAGGCCACAAGTTTCAGGTAACTCCATAGAGTGCTTTATCCTTTTTATTTGCGTTATATCCATTCTAAACAAAAGAGAGTAGAGCAGTCTCACCTCCCAGCTAGGTTTTCTCCCAAAAGGTTTTCCCGTAGCATACCTTGTTGTTCCTTGTGATTAGTGTGTGTACTTCATTGTTCTCTATTTTTCATTTTATATATTGTATACATAAACAACAAAATAAATAATAGAATATCTAGAATCTAAAAAATTTAACCCTTCATAGTATGGATTTCGATTTATTTTAATATATCTATTGTGACAAACTATCTAATGGAATATCCACAATAGTTTATATATCAAAAGCACTAATAAGAACAGGTATGAAGTGTCTTTAAGACTAGCTATATGTGGATCATTATAGGATTGTTGGTTGGCAAGCTAAACAAATGGGAGAATTTTTTTCTCCTAGAAGCTACTCATTTGGGTGGGTAATAGTCTCTCCACAAACTCTATTGTCATTTGCTTTAGTCATTCAATGTGATTTTGTTAAGAAAGCCTCAATGGTTGGCTGTTTCATTTAGATGTTATTGCAAATCCTCATTATTTAAATATTTACATTGAAAGAAGTAGGTTCACTCTACAATGCAATTGGAAAGATGTTTCAAACTAAAATAAGAAACAATTTGAGTTCTACAATGTAATTCCCACCATTTATTTTTCCCTTGATGATAAATTCCCCCAAACAAATCCCAAAGCACTTTCTCTCAACTAGAGGATGGTACAAAATGTAAAATAGGAGGCATAGACTCATTGCCCCGAATACCATGGAAATTGAACTATGAACCTACATAGGATGTCATATTACTGGCAACATTCTATTAATAGTGGCACAAACTATTTGAGCTAACCCTCAAGGTTAAATCCCACCATTCATTACCATAAAATAATTATAAACTCACATAAATCCATCTTAACCCTCGGCCTTTTAACCACCAAAAGGTTTGCACCTTCACTTCTTTTTTATCCCTTGGTGCTCAATAAATCTACAACTAAGCTAGATCTATGCTAATGTAGGTTTCAAATAAACTATTTTGATTTGGGTCATTGTTCTCCATTCAATGAATTTGGGTGAATAGTTTGAATATGATTCAAAAATTCTACCATAATATACATACTACCACATATTTGCATACAATCTTCCAAACCATCTATTCTCGTATTGGATGTTTCTATCTTATTCTCTATGTAGTAAATAATGACTAATAATCATGATGGAAAATGGATGCAATAAATGATTAAATTGGTGCAATATCTGATTTTAATTTATACACTATCTCATAGCTATGTACTATTTCTAGTCTTTGTTTAAGACCTCAAATAAAATTAGAAACACAATCCTAATAAAAACTATAAATTTTGTTTATCTATAATCTTAATGAAAAAAACTCATTAAATTATAACTATATAGTAAAATACAATAGATTTGTGAAACAACCATTTATAAATACTATTAAAACAATAGAAATGGATAAATTTATTGTTCCCTATCTCATTTACTTTTGAATGTTCATATAAAAGAAATTCAAAAGCTACCAAATTTAAATTTTATTTTAAGCAATTATCCTTTAAAATCTCGATATCCCAAAATCAGTCTTAAAAAAAAATTGAATTTATATTTTTAATTATAAAAATAGATTCATCACACTCACAAATCTCTTTTATATTTAAATTATACAATTTTAACTGATATCTATCATTTTAAAACAAATCCTAGAACTTTATCATTTTTAAACAAAGATAATAATAAATAAATAAAACACTATTATGTTTATACTATACGTGTAATTAAGACATAAAAATTAATTTTTCCCCGACAAGTCTATCTATAATTAAAACATTGACATAGGGTCATTGTTGAACCAAAGCCGTGACCCAATCTTTTCATGGCCTTTGAATAGTATATAAAAATCACATATCTGAACTGAAATAAAGCCACGCCTGTCTATCTTGCACATCCTGGGCATAATCCGCGAGGCTGAGACTATAATAAAACTGAATTGTTGCACATCAACACTTGTCCAATATATAGCTGTAATCTATTTGGAGAACCCATCGAACGATTTTTATGTAAAAGTTAACCAATTTACAAGGCCCGCATATCAGCGAAATCGTCAGTCGACTTATCTAGTGTAGCCGCAATTCGAGTCAGTTAGCCTTTCCATATTGAATGGGAACACGCAGGGAATCGGGCCCAGCTATCATGTCCTCCCAAAGAAGCTTTGAAAGAGTAAGTGTGAGTGGTCCTTCTTTCCCTGCCAAGAGTTATAACATTGTTATGGTCATAAATAAATTCATTGTAACTCGATCAGCAAGATTAGGATTAACACGTACAATGTAACTCGATAAGCAGAATTAGGATTAACACGTACCGTTGCCAATGGGTTTACCATCCCATTCTGTAACGGGAAGTATAGGCAGCCCACTCCCCACAAGCATCATTTCTGCAGCACCTTTTCCTTCATCTAAAGTTACGTTGCCTACGCGAATGTCCTTTAGTAATCCTTGTTCCACCAAGGTTGGTGCAAGTGCCAGTAACCTTTTAGCAGTGCATCCACTAAGAATCTTATCAAATGGAGGCAGTAATAGTTCATTGCCTTTACTGATGAATGCCACGTTGACATTGGGTCCTTCAGCAATATAACCTTGATCATCAATCCAAATAGCAGCAAAGGCCCCTTTCTCCTCTGCCTCCATTTTGGAGAGAGCATTAGGTAAATAATTTACGCTCTTCATTGTTGCCATTTCTGGAGATTTCATAGGAGTTGAGGATGTTATAACAGTGACCCCCTGGCTACTTGGTGTATAGTCATCTTCAATAACAATGGCATAGAACGCAGAACTCGGACATCCAGCAGGGGAAAGTAAGAAATCTCCTGGACCTGCACTTAACCAATATCGCAAAGATCCTTTCCTGCAATGTGAAGCAGCTACAGTCTGCAAGAGAATGCTCCTTAAAGATAAGCGGTCAAAAGGAGGAATAATCTTTGCCACGGACGCAGATCTCAGAAACCGGTCCAGGTGTGGGTCCAATTCATAGAGATAACTGTACATGATTAGATTTTATTAGCCATAGAACTCGTTTTTCGATATGCGAAGCTTCTGTTTATCTACACAAGCAAATGTTATCTGATATCTTCATATGAATTGCCCACGGGCATTGGATTAACATGATAGACTACAAGTCAGGGAGAGGAGTGACGCTGAAACTGGGAACGACAATTAATTCCACTACATTTCTGTTTTAGGATTTCCTTCACCTGCCTTTCTGGAGATTTCACTGGGCTTCGCTAGAGATAATAATCACAATGAGAGTACTAAGAGAAGTGAGGTGCATTTCACTATTCATTCCAACATTTAAATATGCAGAGAAGTGGGGTGCATTTATTACAATGAACAATTGAATGAGATGTTTACCTTCTATACCAATGAATCAAAATGAAAAAAATTAAAATCAGTTTACAAAAATATATTCTCCATTTTTTTTAGCAGAAAGATTTGTACTTTGATTTCTCTGTGATCCTTTTTAGATATTCAAATAATTCATAAAATAGATACTACTATAAATAAATGTGAATATATTTGTGAATGCTTTATTTAATTTCAGCCACTCAAATTTAGCCGTGGCAATCCACAACTAATTCCTCAACAATCAAATAAATGACAAAAATCTAAGGATCCTGAATGGGCAGGATACAAGAGAGGTAGTATGAATTGTGCAATGTATTACGTTCTCTTACCACTACATCCATTTTATACGTTGATGATGATGATTACCGTCCAGTAAGAGAGAATCAAAACGTTTAGCAGTTCAGGTTGATTAAAAGACATTTGAAAATGGGGTAGCAAGCTAAGTGGGCTTGATTGTGGGGAAAACTCCACAGTTAAGCGTGCTTGAGCCAAAGGCGATCTGGGATGGGTGACCTTCCCGGGAAGTCTTGGTTACCGTGTGCAAGCCCCGGAAGTAATGATTGACGCTATGTGATTCATTTCACTAGTTTCAATTCCACTTCTTCACCCCTATGAGCATCACTCGATGCAATGAGTGTTAAGTGGACTATTCAAAAATCATGAGAAATTAGCCAGTTACAACTACCTCTCATGGAAATGGTCATAGATGAATGACTTACTTAACGCATTTGAATCCCAAAATGATATCTAATATAATGCACTGCGAAAACCCCTAATACTTAATTCAAAAGAGTGAAGGGAACTCTACTTGAATGGTTCATGAGGCACAATACTTGTTAAGGTTTTGCAAATGGGGTAGCAAGCTAAGTGGGCTTGATTGTGGGGAAAACTCCACAGTTAAGCGCGCTTGAGCCAGAGGCGATCTGGGATGGGTGACCTCCCAGGAAGTCCTGGTTACCAGGTGCAAGCCCCAGAAGTGATGATTGACGCTATGTGATTCATTTCACTAGTTTCAATCCCACTTCTTCACCCCTGTAAGCATCACCCGATGCAATGAGTGCTAAGTGGACTATTCAAAAATCATGAGAAACTAGTCAGCTACAACTACCTCTCATGGAAATGGTCATAGATGAATAACTTACTTAACATAGTTGAATCCCAAAATGATATCTAATTTGAATTACTATTGACATTAAATTCATGCTAAACCCCTAGGATATACAACTCCAAGGATAATTTTAAGTTCAAGAGATGGGTACAGTTCATCCTTTGCAATCTTGGTTGATTTTTCTAATACCTGAATGGTAGGGTATGGAGAGACAGATTTGATTCTATGTTTGCAGCTCCAAAAAGGTAGTCTTGGTGTAGGTGTAGTCTTGCATTACCTCGTTCCAAGCTTTTGAACCTGACAGGGAGAAAAGTTTGAACTATGGAGGGTGGTTCACGGAGGTAATATGGATCAAACGAAAGACAATGTATAGCTAGATTCGACAAATTTTATGGACCTTGTGAGTAGCTCTTGTTTTCAGGAAAGATTATGCATGTTATCACTCAAGAGTCTGTTACCCACCACCTTGTGGGTAATATCCCTAGGAGAAAGTTTTCTCCATGATGAGCGTCAACCGGCAGCCAGCAACCCCTTGATGCCTCCTACTAGCTCATTGTGCCATTTCTCTGCCACCTAAGCCAGCCATGTGGTCCTTCACCCACCTGTATTGATCGTATGTTTGAAGGTGGGCCTCCTGAATTTAAAGGTATGTCTTATCATTTGATAATTGAGGATTGGGTTTACTTATCATGGATACTTCTGGGTATAGATTGATGGGAGGATTTGGTGAAAAAAGTGGGCTTAATTTGTGCTCCTGTCCTCTTAATCTCTTTTGGGTTGCTACCTTTGGATCTTAGTCCCATGGGATCTCCTTTATTGACCATTTGGTTCTAGGGTGGTACTACTTGGAAAACCCTGATTTTGGGTGTGTGGTCCTGATCCTTTATCTGCACATATCATGCCCTTTCCACTCACTATACCCCCATTCATCTTTGCTCCCACCTAGGTCCACATTCCCATTCTGGGTCCACATAAAACTAGCCTCCCTACCCGCTTGCCCCCACCTTGGGTCAGGCCTAGAATGATGCCCCGTAGGTTGAAGCAATTAAAAGAAAAAGTGAAAAGCATAAATGGCCACATTTAACAAGAAATTGTACCACAAAATGCAAATGATGGCTGGGACAAAATTAATTAGCACGTGTGCAAAAGCCAACACATGATCTCTACCCCATCCATGGCCATCACCCTGGTTCCATATGCCCTAGATGAGCCTCCTCTATCACTCAGGAACCCATGATTGTCCCAACCCCTGGAGGACAATGAACACCCCTACCTCAAAAGGAGTAATCACTGCAATATTATATACATCATGCTCTTGTCCTTTGAGCCCCAAACAGTGAACTAAAGAAAATTCATAAAAGCAAAAGGCATATAAAAAAGGGTGGGAAAATCAAGGCCGGGGCACCTCATGTACCATGACTGCTCCCTCCTATACATTATATACCCAAGGGTGGGCTTCCCCTTATCTAGCTACCCCTATGCCCAATTATGTGGCCCAGGGTTCCCCCCTCATTCCCTATTCCATCTCACCTATTTGTCACTTGCCACCCCCATTAAAAGAGTGTACCTCAGACATACTATGGCCTCTAAGCTTTGAAACCACCTAATAAGGTACTTTACTAACCCCCTTTGGAGTTTGGAAACACTAGCACATGCCAAAGCCCACTACGGAAGGGCATGCCATTATGAAGTGCCCACTTTGTTATCCATGGTTTGTAAGCCCCTTTCCCCGATTATTCTAATTATTGATTGTACTAGAAGCCTAGGGGATGCATTGGATCTTATGTAGTGTTAAAATTGGCAACTAGGGCCAAACTCCATGTGGGTCATCTTATTCATTTTTTGATAATATTTTTATTAGATTCCTCTCGTCGAGAGGTGTAGGATTGATCTAAAAATCCTCTGATTCTGATAAGTATTTATGGAAATATGAATTTATTTTGATTATGGAATAATTATCAAGCCGACCAGCAACTCATGTAGGCTTAGAAGCCCAACAGTCGCATCTATTCAATCATCAACAGTTGTGTATAAATACAGGAGGTCTTTTCCTCATTTGGACTCACTCATCTCATCACATCTCTCTCTCTCTCCTGCGCAGAAAAGAGGCTCTTCTCCTACTGCGCAGAAAGAGACTCTTCTCTCACACGTGTGGAAGGAAGACGCAGAATTTAGGGCTGCAACTGCAGATCGGAAGTTTGACCAGCGTTGACCATCAGACTCTCTCTCAGAACTGCGTTGTAGGTGGAACTGACTCTCCTTTGAAGGCCGCATTTTTTGGTGAAGGAATCAAGCTGATCCGATGGTCGGTTTGCAAGATATTGTCTGCCCTAGTTTGGCTGATCTAGGGTTTGTTGCTGCTGATGTAAATTAGATTTATGTACTATTTCTCTCTGCTGAATTATTGAAGATAAAGGAAGATTTGATCAAAGGGTTTCCCCACATTGGGGTTTGTCCCTAGCTAGCCGCCACATCTTGTGTCTCTTGTCTTGGCTTGTTTTATGTCGATTGTTTAATTTTCTATCTGCACTTTCCTTTATGTACATGTGATTGCTAATCTGTGGATAATAATAAGAAAGATAAGTAAACTACTCTAAGCATAGAACATATCATAACTTAACATGGTATCAAAGCTGAGGTGAAGACAAAGCCCGAGAAAGAGCAAGAGCAATCACCGAAGAGAAGATTGGCAAAACTATCCTAAAAGAACTATGGGGTCCTCAACACTCTTCCTTGCCGAAGACAAGCTCCGTGAGAAAGCTGACTATCACGGATGGAAGATGTCTCTCGAACTAACCTTAGAAGATCAAGGAGTGTTGGACCATGTGAGAGGCAATATTGTTGAGCCTCCATCAAATGCACCCGTTGTTGCCAGGAACAAATGGAAAACCGACGAAGTTAAAACAAAGAAGATCATTTGAGACTCTATCGACAAGTGCTTGGTGGCCTACATCTCCAACCTGAACACCTCCAAGGAAATCTACGATAGACTGGTGAGTTTATTTAAAGTTAATGATGCAAATCAAGTCTTGTTTCTTAGAAATAAGCTGAAGGAAATTAAGAGAGAGTATGCAAGCATACTTCTTAAGAACCACCGAGATCAGGAACAATCTCCAGTCTATTGGGGAGATTATTACTGATAGGGAAATGCCACTCACAACTCTTGGAGGATTACCATCCAAATGGTACGTGTTCAGGACTACTCTTCTGAACAATAATGTAATTCCTGGTTTCGAGGAATTAATGGCTAGATGCATTCAAGAAGAAACAAGGGTAGAAGAGCAAGAAATTCCCCTGCCTAGAGGTCCTCCTGCTACCTTTTCTTCTCATGCTAAGAAAAAAAATAATTCCGGGACTAAATCAAAAAGCAAGGCTGGACCTAAGGGTGGAAGAAAAGGATGATGCTACATTTGCGATAAAGTAGGTCACTATGCAAGGGAGTGCCCTGATAGAAGGGACTCACATCGGGACGATGATCAAAATCCCTCTCATGGTATTCAAAGGAATGGCAAATCTGATAGCAAAGGTAAAAAGAGTGCTGGAAATCAAAGAAGAGGACAACCATTCAAGAAGGCTAGAAATTCCAGGTATGAATCCAACACTGTTGATAATAAGCAGGATGAATATTATCTACCAGCTGCTCTATCTACCTTTGCTCCTTCGAACTCAATGGGAATTTGGCTCATTGATAGTGGTGCCTCAAGGCACTTCACTAGTTACAAAGAAGTTCTCCATAATCTGATAGAGAAAGAAACTAACCTGGAAATTGTCCTTGGAGATAATATGAAATATCCCGTGAAAGGTGTAGGCAATGTCTCTCTTAAATTGAATCAAGGTAATATGATCCACTTACAAGATGTATTATATGTACCTGACCTCAAAAAGAACCTGGTGTCCATCTCGGCAATGGAAGACAAAGGCTACAAGGTGACCTTCAGCGATGGCAAGGTATGTATATGGAAAAATAATGTTAAAGATGCCTTCACTCTTGGGTTTCGAGTTGATTCATTATATAAGGTCGGTGGAAGTCCGCTAGGTGTCATGTCTTGTGACACCTCTTCAATCTGAACTTTGGCATCGGAGGTTTACCCACCTTCATTATAAAGCTCTACCCAATGTAAGACAAATGGTAACAGGGATGCCCGAATTCCGAGTAGAGAAAGAAGGTGTATGTGCGGGATGTGCCATAGGAAAGCTCAAAAGGGGACCATTCCCCTCAAGCCAAAGCAAGACCTCCGATATATTACAACTGGTTCACTCAAACATATCTGGTATGATGCCTGTGAACTCCTTGGGAGGATATTCATGTTACCTTACCTTTATAGATGACTATTCTTGAAAGACTTGGATATACTTCTTGAAAAAGAAGGATGAAGTCTCTCTTGGTTTCGACACTTCAAAGCCTTGATCGAGAATCAAACCAAAAAGAAGATCAAGATCTTAAGGACTGATAATGGGACTGAAGATGAATCTAATGAGTTTCATGACTTTTGTAAAGAGGCTGGCATCAAGAGGGAGAATACTACACCATATACTCCTGAACAGAATGGTGTGGCGAAAAGGAAGAACCGTACGATTGTGGACGTTGTCCGTGCCATGCTCCATGATCAAAGACTTCCGAAGTTTCTATGGGCCGAAGCTGCAAACACCACCGTATATGTACAAAATCGATGCCCTCATCAAGCATTGGGTTCCAAGACTCCTGAAGAAATGTTCACCGGTAAGAAACCTGACGTATCTCATTTTAGAATTTTTGGAAGCCCTGTATATTTTCATGTGCCGAAAGAGAAAAGGAATAAATTGGGTGCATCTGGAAAGAAAGGAATCTTCGTGGGCTATGGTGAAAATACTAAGGGCTATAGAATCTATGTAGCCAGTCAAAGGGAAGTCATGATTAGTCATGATGTCACCTTTGACGAAGATATGGCTCTCAGCAAGGTGGACAATCTTCCGATTTTGAGGAGCTCTCAAGAAGCCGACACCAGAGAACCGAAAGAAAGGGATGCTGAAACAATGCCTGGTGTGGAAGAACCCATGGATCCTATTGATCCACCTGAGCCTTCCTCTTCTAGGAAGAGGCCCTCTTGGCTTAGGGGGCTACTCGATGATGCTAAAGGACACACTGCACCCCAAGGAACCTTCCGTGAAAGTAAGAAACCCAACAGGTATCAGGGATACCTGACCATCATGAGCACAATCATACAAAATGAGCCTTCATCATTCTCAGATGCCGTCAAGCATCAAGTATGGAAGGATGCTATGACCGAAGAATATGAGTCTATTATGAAGAATGATGTCTGGGAAGTAGTTCCTAGACCCCAGGACAAGACAGTTGTCACTTCTAAATGGCTTTACAAGATAAAGCATGCAGCAGATGGAAGTACGGAAAAATATAAGGCTCGTTTTGTCGCTCATGGCTTCTCCTAGAAGGAAGGTATAGACTATGACGAGATATTTGCACCTGTTGCCAGATATACCACCATCCGCTCGATCATAGCCCTTGCGGCTTCACAAGGATGGAACCTACATCAGATGGATGCCAAGATCGCATTTTTGCATGGTTCGATCAAAGAAGAGGTCTACATGGAGAAACCCAAAGGATTTGAGATTTATGATCGAAAATCTCATGTATGCAGGTTGAAGAAGGCGCTCTATGGGCTGAAGCAAGCACCCCGAGCATGGTATGAGAGGATCGATAGCTACTTGATGAAGTTCGGATTCACTAGGAGTGACGCCGATCTTAACCTCTACTTTAAGGTTGAAGATGACAAACCTCTCATACTGGTGTTGTATGTGGATGACCTCTTTCTAACAGGTGCAGACCCTCTCATTCACAAAGTAAGAGGGAGTTGGCTTCTGAATTTGAAATGAAGGCCCTAGGACTGATGCACTATTTCCTAGGATTTGAACTCTGGGAGAAGCCAAGGGAAATTTTCCTATCTCAAGGAAAATATGTGGTGAAGATATTGGAAAGATTTGGTATGGTAGACTGCAAGCCTGTAACTACCCGATAGAACTTGACTTCAAGAAGTTAAGCGGTAGTGCTGCTGGACCTGTTTTACGAAATGCTACCAAGTATTGGCAACTCATCGGAGCATTAATGTTCTTAGTGAACTCCTGTCCAAATATATGCTTTGCAATCAACACATTAAGTCAACATATGGTTGAACCTCATCACATACATTGGATTGGTGCCAAGAATCTGTTAAGATATCTTCGTGGCACAATTACATATGGGCTAAGATACACTGTCGGAGATGTGAGACTACTTGGATACACTAATGCTGATTGGGCAGGCAATGTGGTGGATCGTAAGAGCACTTCCAGGTGCTGTTTCTCCTTGGGATCTGTTTCGATATCCTGGATGAGCAGGAAGCAGAAGTCGATGGCTCTGAGCACCGCCGAGGCAGAGTATATTGCTGCTAGCATGGCCTCCTGTGAGGCAGTCTGGTTGCGAAAGCTCTTCAGTGAGCTGTTTGGATTTACATTGGATACCATCGTGATCCTATGTGACAAAGCCCCTAGGAAAGGTCAAATTTTTTACTTTCCGAGAACGACTTGGTGTCGTTCAAAAACCCTCTGATGAGGGCACTGTATGATATATTGAGCTCTGGGACCTCCGAGGGGGTGCGGGGTACTTCTTGGAGCGACATATGATGAACAGGGTAAAAGAATCAAAACTTTCCCTGTGACACCCTGTGGCGACTATGTAGCAGGATGATTAGTTCTCCAATGAGGTCTGGATGATGTGTTCTCCATGATGATTATGTAGCAGGATGATTAGTTCTCTTGTGAGGTCTAGATGATGTGTTCTCCATGACGATTGTGTAGTAGGATGATTAGTTCTCCTGTGAGGACAAGATTGATTAGTTCTCCTGTCGAGGCATCCTACCCATGCAGTCTGGGACTCATAGGAAGTACCTCTCATCTGATCAATGAGCAGAGAAATGAGGATAGGGACCATAGTAGTACTGATGGACGCATCGTTGTATCTACCATACTCCCTATGCTAGGATGACCTTCATTGATCTGGGATCAATGATACTAGTCTGGGACCAGTGGTAAGAGTTGTACCCACTATGACACTGACTTCGGGTCGGTTGAGGACTAGTCTAGGACCAGTGGTACACACTCTGAGACTGACTTTGAGTCAGTGGAGGATGGTATGATACATCCTCGATCATTGATCTGGGATCAATGATACTGGTCTGGGACCAGTGGTAGGAGTTGTACCCACTATGACACTGACTTTGGGTCGGTTGAGGACTGGTCTGGGACCAGTGGTACACACTCTAAGACTAACTTTGAGTCAGTGGAGGATGGTATGATACATCCTCGATCATTTCTTCCTCTTCATAATTCGGACAAAGCAGAGCAAAGCAGAACAGAGCAGAGAAGAGTAAATCAGAACAAGGCAAAATATAACAGAGCAGAGCAGGCAGAATAGAGCAAAGCAGAGCAGGGGTCAAGCTGTACAGGGCAGTGCATTTGATGGATGAATAGTAGCGACCGACAGACGAATTGCAGATGGAGTTCTCCCTAGTTGAGAGGGAGTGTTAAAATTGGCAACTAGGGCCAAACTCCATGTGGGTCATCTTATTCATGGTTGATAATATTTTTATTAGATTCCTCTCGTCGAGAGGTGTAGGATTGATCTAAAGATCATCCGATTCCGATAAGTATTTATGGAGATATGAATTTATTTTGATTATGGAATAATTATCAAGCCGACCAGCAACTCATGTAGGCTTAGAAGCCCAACAGTCGCATCTATTCAATCATCAACAGTTGTGTATAAATACAGGAGGCCTTTTCCTCATTTGGACTCACTCATCTCATCACATCTCTCTCTCTCCTGCGCAGAAAAGAGGCTCTTCTCCTACTGCGCAGAAAGAGACTCTTCTCTCACACATGTGGAAGGAAGACGCAGAATTTAGGGCTGCAACTGCAGATCGGAAGTTTGACCAGTGTTGACCATCAGACTCTCTCTCAGAACTGCGCTGTAGGTGGAACTGACTCTCCTCTGAAGGCCACATTTTTTGGTGAAGGAATCAAGCCGATCCGATAATCGGTTTGCAAGATATTGTCTGCCCTAGTTTGGCTGGTCTAGGGTTTGCTGCTGCTGATGTAAGTCAGATTTATGTATTATTTTTCTCTGCTGAATTATTGAAGATAAAGGAAGATTTGATCAAATGGTCTCCCCACATTAGGGTTTGTCCCTAGCTAGCTGCCACATCTTGTGTCTCTTGTCTTGGCTTGTTTTCTGTCGATCGTTTAATGTTCTATCTGCACTTTACTTTATGTACATGTGATTGCTAATCTGTGGATAATAATAAGAAAGATAAGTAAACTGCTCTAAGCATAGAACATACCATAACTTAACAGGATTGCAGGTGGTTTCCATTTGGGTTTGGCTTCTCTATATGGGATCCTGACCCCCAGAGGCTCACATTGGAACATGTAGGGTGTGCATAGAGAGCCATGGGCCTCCACAACAACAGACAACACTCCAAAGATCTTCATGGATGTTCAGAAACTACTTGTGATCCACTTTGAAACAATGTTACATGATTGGTACATTATGCCCAGCAGGCCCCCATAGGAGCCCCACACTCTTGGCAGATGTCTCAGCACTTGTACGATGTCATGGAAACATTCATTCCACCACCTAGACCATTGTAGAGGATCTACAGACATCTCCGATTCATATGGAGACCCATGGGGTCATTGATGTGCCCTCAAACCCACAGAGACTCGGGCTAGAGGAGGCTTGATCCAGGGTTGGGAGGCCTAAAAAATAAAATCCTTGCTTCAAGAAAAATTCTCTTCTAGATTTGAATTGTGCTGCAAAATCTTCAGTGGGTAGCCCTACAAAATTTTCTAGAGACTAGATCTTACCCTCAAGGGCCTAGATCTAGCTCTAATTCAGCTTGATCTCTTGATTCAACCTACAAAATTGAAAATAAAACACCCAAACCCCAAATATATACAAAATCTTAAAATCCCAAAACCCCAATTAACAAAAATAATTTACAAATTATTTTACAAATAAACAAGGGTTTTGAAAATTTAATTTTTTTGAGAAATAAAATTTTTGTGGCTATTTTCTTTGATAAATGGCTAAAAACGCTTTAGAAACCCCATTCACACTATAGCCTTAGCGAAGATTTGATGCACCACACAAATATTTAGAATCCAAGCGAAATTGATCCTTGCCCATGGTTTGTGAACTTGGAGACCAAGGGCTGAAGCACCTGCAAACACTATGTATTTATCTCAAAATAATCATATATTAGCACAACATAGGAAAGCCTATAGTCAGTACATACCACAAATCAATAAACATGGACACCTCGAGTTGCACCCCAAAGTCTTTATTATGATAGAAAAAATAGTTCCAGCGGGGCAATAGTTTACACAAATGCTTCAGCAACAATTTCTTAGCCAAAAATCAGATGGCTGGAGACTCAAATGACTCTCTAATTTATAGATAATCCTCCAAGTGCAAAATCAACGGCTAGTTTCCTTGATCCTTGTCAAAATAATCTTGGTCATTGAAAAATACTTGATCATTTTTTAATCTTAGCCATTGAATTTTTATTTTTGAGGAATTTTTGAATTTCTCATTTAATTCCATTTTTATTAGCTCAAAATTAATTATTTTGAGCTAATTTCCTCAAAATTTTGACTTTGACTTAACCACCAAGGCCCAAGGGTCCATTGTTTTTTGAAATATCCAATATTCCCTTGGTGGAGGACCTCCAAAAATTAATTCTTTTAAGACCCACGAATTTTTCCATTTGGAGAATTTTATTTCTCTGAATTTAATTTTGACTCTAATTAATTAAATTTTTGGCTTAGAATTTTAATTTATTTTTGCTAGAAAATTTAATTAATTGACACGTGAGGGGATTAATTATTTTTTCCACCCTCTCATATTTTAATCATGGTGTCTCAGTATGAGGGACCATGCATTAAAATATTTTTTACTTAAGATTTACAATTTCGACCCTCAAAGGGGGGATACCCGTTTGGATTAGACCCTCAAAATACATACCCAATTTGCAACACAATGTGATCTAGTAAACCAAGTGATTTGTAATAAAATAATTTAGCCAATTAGTTTAAATTATTCACAAATCACATTTACATAAGACTCAACTAGAACACTAGGACTCACCTAAGATTTTGACGAAGAATTCCACCTAGATTTGGAGTGCAGTTGGAGGGAAAAACTCTATCAAGCATCCGTGTTTAGAAACATAAATGAGACAGTGAGACAAAAAACCTCCTAGGATCAAATTTTTGCCAAAATAATAGGCCTACCTAGGTTGTTGCATACAAACACGGTCCTACTAGTATCATTTACATTATAAATTTGCAAAATGGGTTTTCAGTGACTCAATAAACTACTGAAAGATGATCTGATCCTTTGAAAAAAAATTGGCATGTCTGCTTCCTTGGAACTTTGACAAAAAGTGTGCAACAGGGTTCATAAACAATCTAATTTTAGTAATGATTAAAACTAAAAGAAATACAAGATACTTATCTTTTGATATCATGACAACTCCCTCTTGATCTTTAATTTTTTTTGAATCCAAACTGCAAATCAACCTCATCATCAAGATGTTAAATCTTCTAGGAGCTAGGGTTTTCTTCTTTTAAGTGAGAACAATTAGTTCATAAGCCCAAGGCTTTCACAACCCTTTTGATTAGATAGGGTTAACAGTTATTTGGCTAGGGTTTGCACTTTATATAGCTAGGGTTTCAATTTCAAACCCTAATGATCTTTCAGATTTAGACTAGCGTTTACAAACCATAACGCTTATCATCATCAGTCAGATCAAGAGCATTCATTCTTGCACTCTTCTTCATCTTCATCACTTTTCAATATTGGTGATCCTAGGGTTTCACGCACCCTAGAACTCACTTATTCAAATCCTTGCTAGGGTTTTTTAGAACTTTATAAACATAAAGATTCCATCTTTCAATAATGATCAGACTTCAAGGTCATGATATGATAGCCTTGCTCAGCAGATAGTGTGACTATGTCATCTCTTCAATTATTTCCAACGTTCAAGGCTACTTGCTTTAAATCAAGAAACTTTTTTACCACAATAACAATGTAACAACAGAGTTGTCATTGCAATAGATTTCAACATTCAAGTCAAATATTTATGCCAACACTTATCAAGAGAGTGTTAGTTTTTGGTAGCATCAGAAGTGCTCTAGCCTTGAAAATTGGTGAAGAGGCTAAGGCACATGAGTTCTAAAGAACCCAGAAACCGTTTGGTGAAATTCCACCCCGATTGTATTTTGTTAAAATAATTAATATTTTTAATGCAGTTCCTAAGTTTAAACTTTGGGAAATTAAAATATTAATGGGTATTAATCAAAATATGGGTGAGAATGATCTAGAAGGCGGATCAAGTCAATTTTAATCTTAGCCATTGATTAGAGACTTAATCTCGGTCGTTGAAGACTTAACAGGAAAACTATAAAATGGAGGCTTGGGCTCCATTTGGAAACACACACAGAGATTGAGGAAATCGATTTTCTGAAATGAGAAGTTCTCTGGAGTAAAATCAAATGGGGAGATCTTGCAGTTGAGGGGCAGAGAAAATCCAGGAGGACTTTCCGAAAATAACATGTTAAGTTTAGGTATGTTCTATGCTAAAGCAATTTATTTAAATTTTCACAGTTAGCAATCACATCAGAGTAAAAGTAAACTGCAGATAGAACATAAATATAAATCGCAGAAGACAAGCCAAGAAAAGAGGACACAAGATGTGGCACCAGCCAGGGACAAACCCCACAATGTGGGGAAACCCTTGATCAATTCTTCTTTTATGTTCTTCAAAGTTCAGCAGAGAAAGTGAGAGAGATAGTACATTTACAATAGAGGTCAACACTTTGACTTTTGATATCTGCAGAGATCAATTGAAGACATATTGCTTCAACTGATTCTCTAAGGTGACTCCTTCGCCTATCAGAGTGCTGCATCTCGTCCATTTGTTGCACCTTACCGTGTAGTACCATCATGTTGCATCATGCATCACTATGTTGCCCATACATCATGCTGGCCATGATCTACTCACTATGCTGCCCATGATCTACATCATGTTGTCCATACATCATGCTGCCCATGATCTACATCATTATGTAGTCTCATTAATCATGCTGCATCTTCCATCATCATGCCCATCATCTCAGTGCTATACCAAAATATCACTGAGTTGTTCTTATTGATCAAAGCGAGGATCCAGCACTGTTAGTGCAACCCTCTTTACCCTTGAACAGGCTTATCCTACAGGCTGCCCCACTTATCAAATCCATGTTGTCTAAGGTTCTTCTATGACAGCACTTAGTCACCATGAAACTATACTCAAGTCTGAGATATGTAACAACGTTTATCCTCACATTGTCACCTACAACAAAACAGTTCTCCTTGCTTCTCTTAGATGTCTTCATTGACTGCATATTAGGTGTCTCCATTGCCTGTGTTTAGGGCTGCTTGGACTATGTATAATAGCCTCCATTAATGACTGTTTTAGGGTTGTTTGAAACAGCATATGAGTGCCTCCCTTGACTGCGTGTTGGGGCTTCTTGGACAACATATGAGTGCCTTCCTTGACTGCGTTCAGGGTTGTTCCTTTGACTGGGTGTTAGGGCTTCTGGACAGTGTATGAGTGCCTCCCTTGACTGTGTAATGGAGCTTCTCTAGTTAGTGGATAGGAGCCTTCCCTTGACTGCGGCTAAGGCACATTTGAACTGCGGCTAGGGCACAGCTGAACTGCGGCTAGATCATCATCTCAACTGCGTATAGGGCATCATCTGAACTGCGTATAGGGTCTCCTCAATGTCTGTGGATCTAGCCTTATCCAAGCCTTCCTTTGTTGCGGATAGGGCCTTCCCTTTAGCTGCATATGAGGCCTACTTTACTGCGGCCAGATCTCCTTCAACAACGTATAGCAGCTAGGGCATCATACAAGGCCAGCGTATTCTTCTTAGTGTCTCTCCTTCTCCAAAAACCCAAGACGTGGAGAGGAGATCACATAAAGAGTGTGTGCAAATGACTTCAAATCCTCTTCTATTTATACTAAGACGTAGATGATGAATAGGCATGTCTATTGGGCTTTTGAGCCTACTCAAATTGCTGGTCGACTTGATAATAATTCCATAATCAAAATAAATTCATATCTCCATAAATACTTATCGGAATCGGATGATATTTAGATCAATCCTACACTTCTCGATGAGAGGGATCCAATAAAAATATCAGCTGTCATAAATAAGATGACCCACATGGAGTTTGGTCCTAGTTGCCAATTTTAACAATACAGAACAGAGAGGTGGAGAGAGCTTGCAGAGAGGCAGCACAGTAACCGGGAGAGCTGACGCAGAAAAGTTGCCTGTCACGCAGAATCCAAAACTGTCGAAACAACCAAAACTGCTAGGAACTGCCGGAACAGCCGAGAGAGTTGGCGCAAAGGCAACACAGTAATCGGGAGAGCTGACGCAGAAAAGTTCCCTGTCATGCAGAATCTAGAATTGTCAAAATTGCCGGAACTGCTGGGAACTGCAGGAACAGCCAGGAGAGCTGACACAGAGGGCAGAGAAGGTGATGCAGGGTTGATGCAAAGCCAGCGCAAAAATAGTCGGGGTTAGCCAGTCTTGTGCCGGATCAGCCGGAATTCTACTTGGTGAAGTGAGGTAAAACTCACTCAGATTTTCCGCCAGTATTTTCTTTGTAAACGGTTGCTGGATGACCATCCTAGAGTTGTATTTAGATATTTCTCCTGCATAATAATAAACCCTTAGAACTACTGCACCGGTTTTCCCCCATTGGGTTTTTCCGGGGACTACTGTGTCCAAAAATAAGTGTGTCCTATGTATCTTGTTCTTTGCTCTATTTTTTGTTTCATGAGATCAAATATTTAATAAGTGTAGGTTGCAGAAGTAATTTGCTTCAGTATTCAGGGGAATAACTTGATGAATGTAATTTAAAAATCAAGTAGGTGAAGTACATTCATATTTGTTGCAGTAGGGTTCCTTTAAAGTGTAGAAATTTTCACATGGTATCAGAGCATTGATTTTGAAACAGGAAGAGCAAATCCAGTGCTGAGCAGTGAGGCCAAAAGCTGCACTTGGCAACAATTCGAATCCCCTTGAAGGGATTGCCCAGTCCTTGTCGAAAGCAGATCCGACGAAATCTCTCTCTAAGTGAGACGACAGAGGTACAATTTCCAGTTCATGAGTTTGCAGAGACAGAGTGAGTGACGTAGAGCCTCAGCACAGTGCTTGAATGGTGCAGTTTCTGTCAGGCCAGAAATCCGCTAGAAAAGAATGAAGACACATAGAAGTGGAATTTTCTCCTCGGAGATCTTTTCCGCTAGAAAGTTCGAATTTCTCACTTGCTGAGCAGCTGAGCAATCCTAAGCAGTGACTAGAGGAGTCAGTTCGACAGTTGGGTGAGATGGCATTGCATGGGCTCAGATATCAGGACAGGTTGGAAGGAGCCTCCAACTTTTTCATATGGAAGACCAGAATCTTAGCTATTCTGGAGGAATATATTCTCGAGACCTACATCAGTAGTGTTGTAGCTGTTCTTGTTGACAACGATCAAAAGAAGAAGTACAAGGCCGAGCAGGCGAAGGCAAAGAGGCTTATTCTCAATGGAGTTCGAGATCATGTGGTCTCACACTTGCAGGGCAAGGATACAGCCAGAGAGATGTGGGAAGCCTTGTCTTCTTTGTATGAAGGCTCTTCCGAACAACGGAAGATGTATTTAGAGAAGAAGTTGCAGCAGACTTTGATGCAGAAAGGAGAAAAGGTGAACCTCTATCTTCAACGCCTTCAGAACACTAGAGACCAGCTTGCTGCAGTGGGGTCCACTCCTCAGCCAACCGCAATGGTGAGGATAGCCTTGAATGGAATCTCGAATGAATGGCAAGTTTTTGTCCAAAGCATATTGGGCAGGGAAAAACTACCTTCATGGGAAGAGATGTGGGCAGCTCTTCAACAGGAGGAGTTAAGGAGGGACCTAGTGAAGGTCAACCTCAGTGGCAGCAGTGGGAGTGGCACAAAGACGAAGGAGGAGGAGGAGAACACAGCTCTAGCATCGAAGGGACAACATAAGCCAAAGCGAAAGAAGGACATTTCGAAGGTGAAATGTTTCAGTTGTGGTGAGATGGGCCACTATGCATCCCAGTGTCCTTTGAAGAAAAATGATAAGGATGAGAAACATGATCCTAAGGTTGCTTTAGCAAAGATTGACGAGGATGAGTTTGCCATGAGTGCCCACATGTCTCCAAAAGGGAGATGGGGCTATATTGAGCTGTAGTCGGGAGGACTACATGTGGGCAGGATCCTTGAGGAGTCCACCTCTTGGATCAATTCCTTGCTACGGGAGCCCAAGATTCAATAGTAGTGAGATGGACTTAGTGTCAGATGATGCAGTGGAGTGTTTGGAGGATAGATGCAGTAGCTGGGGACTAGAGACTAATCAGCGTAGAGCAAGGTTGGCAGCAGTGCAGTTGGCACAGTGCAAGAGTCAGCAGCAGCACAGAAGATTCAGAGGGTCAGAATCAACAGCAGTCAGATTCCAACATTCATTGTATTATGTTGAACACAGTTAAGTTCAACTAATTTTGGATGTTTTTCAGTTGCTTCTCTCAACAACTGAGTTACAGTACGAACACAGTGTTAGCAGTGGTAGTGCTAGCAGCATAGAAGATGCAACATTTGAGAGGGAGTTATAGTACAGATGTAGTAGTGGCAAGGGCAGTGTCATGGGCAGCAGTACAGTAGCAGCAGCAACACAGTATTGTGTTGGAAATACTGAGGAGGGGGGTGAATTAGTATTTCTTTTTCAACTATTGATTTACCAGTTAAAACATTTATATTTAGAACACAAGATGAACAACAGGTATAGATGCTTTTATTAATATAATCTTTGCAATAAAATAGATACAATATATAAATAGTTGCAATCAGTTGCCAAGCACCAACTTGGACTTTTGTGAGGCTCCAACCTCCAAAGCACCAACTCTGTTTTGCCAAGGCAACAATCTTGGACTTGGAAGCACCAACTCCCAAGGACTCCAGTCCTTCCAGTTATGAGGCACCAACCTCAAGGGCTCCAACCCTCTGCTGCAAACTATCTGGATCTGTTTTGTCAAGGCACCAACGTTGGATATAGGAGCACTAACTCCAAGGACACCAATCCTTCAAACGTCTGAGGCACCAACCCCAAGGGCTCCAACCCTCTTGTCAAGGCATGTTTGATAGTAATGTTCTGCTGTCAGAACTCTTCTTTACTGAGTTCTGTCTGTTCACAGCTTCACTGTAGTCTCCATGCTACAACATCAATGCCAATCAGTCTACATATGAAGAAGTCTATACAAATCTTCGTACTGTCCACACAGAGTCTGCACTAGCCATCATGATCTTTGATAATGTCTCCACACAACTTTAGTGAGTCTACTATTAGCTGCACTAAGCTCTGCATAAGAACCAACTTTCTGTTCAAGCATCTATTCTAACTGTCACAGTAAATGCTTCAACATCACTGCTTCTCTGCTGGCTACTTCTCCCTTCAAACAATGTTAGATAAAGCTTTATTAATTATTTATTACATCACAGAATTGTTCTTCAGATTGCATCGTGTACCTGATTAATTAATCACACGTCTGAGTCTCTCACAGGGTAACACGATCAACAAAGATGCTCGTCCTTCGAATGCCTCCTGTCCTGTTGGTTCTTCGGCCCTTTTCTGTTCTGCTGGACCCTATAGTTGCCTCTATTTCTTCCAGCTTTTTAACCAACATATTTCTTTCCTTGTTCTCTGTTTTTATATATTCCGGATGCCTCTGACCGTCGGTTTCCTCTTTCCGCTGGCTCTTCGGCTTCCTCAACGCTTGCTTGATCCTTCGGCTTCCCTCCTTCGGTTGCTGTAGTTTCCTCTGCGCTCGCTTGCTTCTTCGGCTTCCTGATCCTTTGGTCGCTTTAGCTTCCTCTGCCTATTTGAATTAACCAATGCTTCACGGACACATTAATTCAGAAGAGAAGGTCGAATTACACAGGAAATGATGCTTATTAAACAATATCAGAGAGATCCCTTTTTTTCTTTAATAACGTTCATACACAGGGCTTTACTGTTTACGAAGAGACTGTACCAATCAGGAGGCCCCACATGCCACGTCACCATCGCAATCGCAATCGCCATCGTTCAGGCCCACTGAACTATCGGAACCGTTATTTATGCATTTTGGCCTTCAAAACCCTGGGAAATACAATTATTTGAAATACACAAGAATATATGGAAAAACCCGACCGAAACGCTTAAGGCCAGACTTCAAATTCATTACACCTGCATCTATAACTGCATCAAGTCCGCTCCTCCACAACGTTATCGCAATCGACAATCGCGGCTTCAGGAAGTCTTTTGTAAGTCGAGCTCATTACATCGCCGATGGCCGATGGCCCTGCTAGACGGAATATAGTATTAAGTTGTGTTACAATAGGACCATCGGGTCCGCAACATATATCGCAATCGGTGCTTCCAATGTAGCAAGGCCTTAAGCACTTGCGATATGGCGGATGCGACATAGCATTAAGTCATATTGTAGTGTTGCAGCGGGTCCGCATACTTTATCGCAATCGGCACTTTCAGGGGTGACAGCCCTTTGTACATTGTGATATGCGAGTTCCGATAGGCGGATGCGATATAACAATAGAGCATTTCATAATGTTGCAGCGGGTCCGCAATGTATCGCAATTATAATATATATATATATATATATATATATATATATATATATATATATTGCAATTCGCATGTTTTAATGTGGCAAGGCATAGAGCCAGAATATATTAAATACACTGAAAAGCATGCATCGAAACACTTAGCGGACTTCACCTGTTTATGCCCCCGGACATATATATCATCGGGTCTGCACATATATATGTAAACTCTACCTCCGATAGTGTATTCCGATATATATGTAAACTCTGCCTCCGATAGTGTATATTGCACATATATATATTATATACTACTCCGCCTCTTTTAACTCTTCCGCTCTTCTTTATTGCTACGCTCCTTTAACTCTTCTGCTCTTCTTTATGCTCCTCCAATAGTTCTTCTTTGGCATATATATGACATATATATGGCTCCTTCGATAGTTCCGATAGTGCTGTTTATGCTCCTCCGATATGTTAATTCCTCTTTTGATGACTTCTTCCTCTCGGTTCTTCTTGGGCATGTATTACATGCGATGCTCCTCCAATGTGGCTCCTCTTGCTCCAATGTCTTCTCTGATACCTTCATACTTTGATGGCTTCTGTCTTTTCCGATATGCCTCTCTTGCTCTGATATTCTGCAATACTCTTAAGCATAAGCGATAGCTTTGATATGCCTCCTTTGTTAACTCCTCTGTTAACAGACTCTTACTCATGGCTTGGCTTTCCTGATGGCCTTGCTCCTGTTTCTTCATGGATCTGCTCTGCTTCCCCTTCATGGGTCATCTAGTATCTAGAATATTGCCATATTGACATCAATGACAACCTAGGTCAACATGTTGGTGGCAGCAGCAGTGCAGAAAGGAGGTTCTTCAGAAACAGAGCAGCGTGCAGGTGGACAATGTTACTAGAGCACTTTCCTTGCTAAGAGGGAGTGTTAGTTTTTGGTAGCATCGAAGGTGCTCTAGCCTTGAAAATTAGTGTTAAGGCACATGAGTTCCAAAGAACCTAGAAACCGTTTGGTGAGATTCCACCTGGATTGTATTTTATTAAAACAATTAATATTTTTAATGGAGTTCCTAAGTCTAAACTTAAGGAAATTAAAATATTAATCGGTATTAATCAAAATATGGGTGAGAATCATCTAGAACGCAGATCAAGTCATGTTTTAATCTTAGCCGTTGATTAGAGAATTAAACTCGGCCATTGAAGACTCAACAAGAAAAGTATAAAATGGAGGCTTGGGGTTCATTTGGAAACACACACAGAGATTGAGGAAATCGATTTTCTGAGGTGAGAAGTTCTCAGGAGGAAAATCGATTTGGGAGATCTTGTAGCTGAGGGGCATAGAGAATCCGGGAGAAGGACTTTCCGGAAAATACAAAACAGAGTAGCGGAGAGAGCTTGCAGAGAGGCAGTGCAATAACCGGGAGAGCTGACACAGAAAAGTTGCCTGTCACACAGAATCCAAAACTGTCAGAACAGCCGAAACTACTGGGAACTGCCGGAACAGCTGGGAGAGCTGACGCAGAAAAGTTGCCTGTCACGCAGAATCCAGAACTGTCGGAACTGCTGGGACTGCTGGAACTGTCGGGAACTGCCGGGAGAGTTGACAAAGAGGGCAGAGAAGGTGACACAGAGCTAGTGCAGAAATAGTCGAGGTTAGCCAGTGATGCAACCATATGGCTGCCACACCCGAAACACCTTATCGGAACCATTCACCCTTGATGAGCCTTTAAAGCTCCATCCCTCATATATATATCAGAAGCGTAGCTTAGTGCTTTTTCTTTAGGAAACGGGACCACTTGAACTATCGGAACCATTACACTATTGGAAATGTTTTATATCGCTTTTAGCCTTAAAAAACCCTTGGCAACACTTTTTATTGAAATACACAGGACAAAGGGAAAACCCCGCTCTGATCATATAACTGGATTTCAAAACTTATTCATCCGCCACTATAAATATCATCGATTCCACCCACTCCAATCTACCTCCGCGCTCTCCGATCAGCGATTCATCGCTATCGGCATATCGCAACATTGCATATCGGCCATCGCTAACACTACACCTCCATCCACCGTCCACTATACTCTGCGATATGCAATTAGATCTGGACTGTCAATCTGGTTCCCGATCTGACGGCCAGATCTTTCCCAACCAACAAACCTACCCGATAGTCCTCCACCGTAGATCTGTATCTAACGGATCGGATGACTTATAACAACTTCGGGTGGACAAGCAACACGGAGGATACCCACCCGAAAAGCGGTTTCTCTCCCTCCTCACGTGCTACGTGTCACTTGACTAATGGAATCAGGCGGTCACTCCAAATTACCACTTACCGTCTTTCCTTCGCCCGATAACCCGCTACTGTTTATAAAACCGCCGTTGCAATATTGCCTTAGGGACCCGATAAGAATATAGGTCCCCATCCATAAATTTTCAAGTCTGGGTTTCGGATCCGACTGTGTTTTTGCGCTAAATCTTAGTGTAAATTGAATTTACGCTCGCGGGACCGAAACTATGCAAACAAGCTTCACCAGCCTGATATGGTGATCCAACAGTCAGAATTAAAGCGGCATCAAACACTGAGGTTTATATAAAAAGCCCCGACTTCTATCACTTTTGTGATTTACTCGTGAAACACAAAAAAACAAAGGAATAAACACTCGCCCGCATACAAAGGAAACAAAAACACAGCGAGGATTTCCGCAAGCTCGATAATTGATCACACACACACAATATCATTCATTCAACATAAAACGATTACAGAGTCTAGCCTTGGCCAATGACACAAATTAAAAGACCTTTGTTTCAATTACAATCCACACACTATTCTACTCTCCTGAATCTTTCCTCTTTGGCCTGATTCTTCAATTAGTGGCCTCTGTTCCTAATCTGCCCGTAGGCTTACAATTCCCTCGTGAATCCTCTCTCTGTCTCTCCCTTTTCAAAAAAGAAAGGAAACACATATATGCTCTCTCTAACCATCTCCTTCCACAAATGAAGGACTTCACAATATTTTTAGAAATCACATCCTACTCTAACTAATCAATATAGCTAATTGGCTTGATCTCCACGCAATGAGGATCACTTGCCATTTTATTCCCAATTCTGTTCAGAATTAGGCAACAATTAACTATTTACATAATTTGAAATTAATACAAATTAAATAACTAATTCTTCCTCCAAACTTCCATTAGCCACAACATGTGACCACACCATCACATCGCTGGCTAGGTCTAGATGCTCCTGCATCAAACTCCCAAGGTAAAAACAATCATGATCTCCTGATCATGTGCTTCTGATCTATGTCCTTCTGGATCCCATACTTTGTTCAATAATATGTCCTTGGTTACTGTTGTTGTTTGTTGTTCTCCAGGTCACCATACTTTATGCTGCAGTGCCCCACTAGCTATGCTCTCACTGTCTGTTGTTGTCTTTTTCATGTATCTTGTTGCTTTTTGCTCATCATCACAATTTATACCAGACTTCCACACTTTAATTTGCAGTCTACCATTACCTCCACCTATATCATTCTTTCCAGCGAATCTTCCTTCCTTCTTTTGTCGTGTATTTAGTTTATTGGAATGTTGTTTTATGAGTTTCTACAACTCATCAATTTCTTTGTCCACTTCACTTCTCAGATGATGAATACTATTCTCCTACAACTGAATGTGTTCTTGCATAAGAACATCATAATCCCTGTGCCAATGCCTTCTCCATTGATCCCCTGCAATAATTCCAGTTCCTTCTTCTGGTTTCTCATTCATGGCTTCACCACTTCTTACTTCAATTCCCAGTATACCTGCAATTTCACAAATTTCTTGAAAACTAAGAATTCTTTCTGCTTGCTTAGGTACTTGGAATACCTCTTCTTCCAGTAAATTAATTTTTGCACCCTTAAGGATCATGGCATCATATTTGTCTAGTTCTGAAATGTCATCTTCAGCCTCTTCTTCATCAATAACTCTTTGTGGTACAATAGTAATCCTGTTACTATCATCCCTTGAGCTCATCTCTAATTCAACAATTCCATACTGTAAATTCAACATCATTCCATCTTTCTGAGACATTCTGATCTCATCCTTCCTTACATCGATCTGATCTTGTGAATCAACTCTTTGTTTCAAATTGACTTCACATTGCCTTGTTCCTGCATACAAATATTCACCAGAAACAATCAATTCATCAAACACAAATGCTTTACCTTGTTTCCTCATTATGCCAACATTTCTGACATCTTCTTTTCCATATTTGTCATCCATGACAACTTCATTCTTATTCAATTCTGGTTGTGCAATCTGATCACTTATTCCTCGGTTTCCTTGCCTCTCCTCCAGAAGACTTGACTTATGCCACAAATCTATCATCTCATTTGGAATTCTCCCAAGAGCTCTGCACGATCTTCACTAACTTCATTGTCTGCAACATCTGTCTCTAGTCCTTCTTTACTCTAGCTTTCTTCAAGGTCAATAATCTTCAATAACTGTTTAATATCTACAAAGTCTTCTATATCAACCTTCAATAGTTTTTCTCCTTTGGCTTCAGTCCTCAATAGTTGTCTAATATCTGTATAATTCACTACAGCTATGTTTAACAGCTGCTCTTTCCTCTGCATCACAAGATTATGTGAATTTCCTTCTTCTAACTTCTGAAAAATCATATCTTTACTTCTCCCTTCACTTATGACAACATCCTTCTTTACTCCGGCTTTCTTCAAGGTCAATAATCTTCAATAATTGTTTAATATCTACAAAGTCTTCTATATCAACCTTTAGTAGTTGTTCTCCTTTGGCTTCAGTCCTCAGTAGTTGTCTGATATCTGTATAATTCAGTACAGCGATGTTTAACAGTTGCTCTTTCCTCTGCATCACAAGATTATGTGAATTTCCTTCTTCTAACTTCTGAAAAATCATATCTTTACTTCTCCCTTCACTTATGACCACACTAAACAGTTGCCTTACTTCAGTGTATCTTTTTGAATACACCATAAGATGTAGCTTCATTAGTTTTCCTGAGAAAACTCTTTATTCCATATTCATATGAAGCAATTTCTTCCTTTCCAAACACTTCTTTGATCTCAAATAATTCCTTTGCCATCCTCCTTTTAACTTATCCTTTGGATGTCATCTGATTGGACATCTTCCTTCATTTGACTGTAACTTCTCTCCTTATTCTTCATATGACTGTGGATAGTCATCTTTCCACCTGTTGTTATGACAGTTCCCTATAATTGTTTGTCTTCCCTCAAGTTTACATGACCTACAAACACACAACAATTATCAATTTTTAAAATACAAGATCCTTCATCCTCTTTTGATGCTTCAAGCACGAATATTCCATCATAGATCTTTTGGATTTTAGCAGATCCTTCTTGTTGTGACTCCATTCCTTTGAGTCTCTCCTTTTCTAACAAACCAATATGAATTTGTTCAAGTTCCCTGAACTCGCTTATCAGCTGGCCATTCCACCTCTATTGCAATAGCTTCCACTTGACCCTTTTCTTCATTCTCCATATGTATCTTCAGTCTTCATCTGTCTTCCTTTGTACTGCCAGACTAATCTCTTGTTCTTCATTCTATTGCCAGTTGCTATACTTTTGCAATCTAATGCCTTCCTCAAATTCATTCTCATGTTGCTGATCATCTCTTTTAAATTGTTGGTTCCTTCCATCTTTATCTTGCTGGATTAATTCTTCTGTCTCCTTCATGTCTCTGAGGACATAACTTCCTTGTTGTTCCTGATCTTCCATTTCACCTTCAAATAATCTCTGCTCAATTTCTCTAATTTCAGCATCATATTTATTAATGTTGTCTTCCATACCTACAGTCACATCATTAACTAAAGAGTCTAAACATTTACTTAACTCTATAAATGTTAGAGACATTTCATCCTTATCATGCATAGTAACCATTTCCTTTTCTTTATCAGGTTCTGAAAGCTTCATTTCTCCTTCAGGTTCCTTGAGCAATCTTTCCAAGAATTCTAATTCCATGTGAAATCTCTCCAGCATTTCATCACAACTTCCATTCTCAGCTTCATTCTTTTCCTGGCAATCCTCCTGAGTTATCCTATTTTCTGCACTATCATATTGCAAAGTTCTTTCATCAATTTCATCAGACAAATTCATTTGCTTACCTTCTTGGAATACCACTATGGCATTTTCATTAGACTTCTAGTCCATATCAACTTCATTTGATTGTCTTACACCAAACAGAAATTCATCTATGAACTCTTTCTGCTACAATAAATCAGCACCTTCTTCCTCTAAAAGGCATTCTCCATCATACTTCACCTCAAGAGCTTCATTCTTGTTTGTGATAGTTTCACCAGACTGTCCATCATCTTCTGCATATCCTGCAAACATACACAAACTATGAGAATTAAAAACGCAAGGCTTCATTGCCTCATCTACTCCCCTTGTCAACATATCTTCGAATTGTTCTAACTATGCCAATAGTCCATGAGATCTTCCGCTGACCTCTCATTATCCTCTTCACCCAACATTTCACCCTGTTCTGGTCTACAAATGTAAACTTCCATTTCTGCCTCTTCTTCTTTGAGGTTTTCTATCAACCACTTTACATGTTCTTGTTGTAGCCTTCTCTGCAACTTAGGCCACTTCACTGGCTTCCTCTTCAAGACCCAACCTTGTCTTTGGTTCTCCTCTAGCAGCATTACTAACACATCGAGTTCTTCTCTTATCTCAGCTATTTCCTTGTCAATCTTTGCTTGACTCATCTGTTTCCTATGGACTATTTGAGCACCCTTCTCCTTCATCTTGTAGCCTTGTTTTGAACCTTCCATATGACTTTCCATAGCCATCTTCTCTTCTGTGTGAGCTCTTACACTTGCAACCAATCAACTTCCTTCTAAGTTGATCTTCTCACCAAGCTTCTCCTCTGCCTAGTCTCCAAGTCCTCTTTCTTTAGAACTTGCACTGAGTAATCTTGCTCTCTCTCTCTCTCTGGTTGCTACACTCACTATTCTTAAGGACTTCTCTGTCCCTATCTATTCCAAGCCTCCGCTGGAATGAGGTTCTACTATAATCTCTAAGAACTTCCCAAAAGTTCTTCTACAGTCTTACTGCTGTAGTCCTATGCCCAACATTGCCATTCATTCAACCGCTGCTACTTTCATATCTTTGTAATCAGAATCTTCATAAGAAAGAAATCCTTGCTCTGATACCAAAAATGATGCAACCATATGGCTGCCACACCCTAAACACCTTATCGGAACCATTCACCCTTGATGAGCCTTTAAAGCTCCATCCCTCATATATATATCGGAAGCGTAGCTTAGTGCTTTTTCTTTAGTAAACGGACTACTTGAACTATCGGAACCATTACACTATCGGAAATGTTTTATATCGCTTTTAGCCTCAAAAAACCCCTAGCAACACTTTTTATTGAAATACACAGGACAAAAGGAAAACCCCGCTCCAATCATATAACTGGATTTCAAAACTTATTCATTCGCCACTATAAATATCATCGGTTCCGCCTACTCCAATCTAACTCCACGCTCTCCGATCTCCGATCAGCGATTCATCGCTATCGACATATCGCCACATCGCATATCGGCCATCGCCAACACTGCACCTCCGTCCACCGTCCACTATACTCTGCGATATGCGATTAGATCTGGACCGTCGATCTGGTTCCCGATCTGACAGCCAGATCTTTCCCGACCAACAAACCTACCTGACAGTCCTCCACCATAGATCTGTATCTAATGGATCAGACGGCTTACAATGACTTCAGGTGGACAAGCAGCACGGAGGACACCCGCCCGAAAAGCAGTTTCTCTCCCTCCTCGCGTGCTACATGTCACTTGACTAATGGAATCGGACGGTCACTCCAAATTACCATTTACCGTCTTTCCTTCGCCCGATAACCCGCTACTATTTATAAAACCGCCGCTACAATATTGCCTTATGCACCCGATAAGAATATAGGTCCCCGTCCATAAATTTTCAAATCGGGATTTCAGATCCGATTGTGTTTTGCGCTAAATCTTAGTGTAAATTGAATTTACGCTCGCGGGACCGAAACTATGCAAACAAGCTTCACTGACCCGATATGGTGATCCAACGATCAGGATTAAAGCGGCATCAAACACTGAGGTTTATATAAAAAGCCCCGACTTCTATCACTTCTGTGAATTATGCATGAAACACAGAAAAACAAAGGAATAAACACTCGCCCGCATACAAAGGAAACAAAAGCACAGCGAGGGTTTCTGCAGGCTCGATAATTGATTACACACACACAATATCATTCATTCAACATAAAACGATTACAACGTCTAACCTTGGTCGATGACACAAATTAAAACACCTCTGTTTCAATTACAATCCACACACTATTCTGCTCTCTTGAATCTTTCCTCTTTGGCCTGATTCTTCAATTAGTGGCCTCTGTTCCTAATCTGCCCATAGGCTTACAATTCCCTTGTGAATCCTCTCTCTCTGTCTTTCCCTTTTCAGAAAAGAAAGGAAACACATATATGCTCTATCTAACCATCTCCTTCCACAAATGAAGGACTTCACAATATTTTTAGAAATCACATCCTACTCTAACTAATCAATATAGCTAATTGGCTTGATCTCCACGCAGGGAGGATCACTTGCCATTTTATTCCCAATTCTGTTCAAAATTAGGCAACAATTAACTACTTACATAATTTGAAATTAATACAAATTAAATAACCAATTCTTCCTCCAAACTTTCATTAGCCACAACATGTGACCACACCATCACATTGTTGGCTAGGTCTAGATGCTCCTACATCAGCCAACCTTGTGCCGGATCAGCCGAAATTCTACTTGGTGAAGTGAGGTAAAACTCACTCAGATTTTCCGCGAGTATTTTCTCTGTAAAAGATTGTTAGATGAGCATCCTAGAGTTGTGTTTAGATATTTCTCTTGCATAATAATAAACCCTCAGAACTGCTGCATCGGTTTTCTTGCGTTGGGTTTTTCCGGGGACTATTGTGTCCAAATATAAGTGTGTCCTATGTATCTTGTTCTTTTCTCTGTTTTTTGTTTCATGAGATCAAATATTTAATTAGTGTAGCTTGCAGAAGTAATTTGCTTCAGTATTCAGAAGAATAACTTGATGAATGTGATTTAAAAATCAAGTAGGTGAAGTAGATTCAGATTTGTTGCAGTAGGGGTTCCTTCAGAGTGTAGGAATTTTCACTAAGAGATATTGGTCTTCAAGAAACAAGCAACATCTCCAAATTTAGCAAACTCTTTCGCTCAAGAGAAGCTTTGCAGACTTGCAAATTGATTGTCTTTTACAGAGACACCATGACAAAGCCTTCCATGGCATATTCCTTCGTACTTTTGTGATAAGCTTTACTTCAATGCAACTTCTCAGGAATTTTGACATCTTTATAACTTTCTTAGCAAGAGGTGAAAATCTCAACTTCATGATCCCCTATGTCCACACTAGTTCAAATTCTGATGCTAGCTAAGGTTCACAAACTTTAGACTTTTCAATTAGGAAATCGTAGAATTCTTCAAAATCAAAGGTCTTGCCTATTTGCAATTACAACTCATATGATTTCTTGTTTGATTCTTTAAGAGCTTTTCATTAGCAAAATACAAATATGTGGTTCCAAAATTAACCCAACAACGTTGAGATCATTATTTATATGTCTCTGTCTTTCACTTTCCAAACTTTGCTTCAAAAAAACAACAACTTTTGGATAATTCTAAATAGAAGTTAATAATATGTACCAGAATATTTAGGTTAGCTCCTTTTGAATGCCGTCATTCTTTTATGTATAGCAACAAAGTCTCAAACTCAAATTGGTCTTGATTACACAAAAATAAAGTGCTTCAAAAATTTCCATATTGTGTCTTGATGCTCAAACTTGGTCTTCCTTTAGAGTAATTTTTTCCTTCTTTTATAGAAGTGAATCTTCTTCAAAAATTATTGGCACACCTCCACTAACTTGAGCCACAGAGAAGAGCTTGGACCTTAACCTGGATACATTTCCTTAGAGATAAAATACTCGAACTAGATTCTTGGATCACAGGACCTTCCATAGAGGCTCGCACTCCCTAGCTTAGTCTTGACATAATGTCATAATAAAACTAGCGTGCAAAGTTTGGATCACTTACCTTAGAAGATTCAAATCGAATGCCTTAGGGAGCTAGTATGCCTCCTCAAAATTTGCTTTATTATAATTCATAGATCGGACTTTAATGGACCCAAAATTTGATCATACCTCAGAGTAACAACCTTCACATGAACTACAAGTATACAATCTCAAATTTGCAAATATAAACTAGGTGCATTAGGATAGAGATAGGTAACACGCATTACAAAGATGATCATCACATAACAGAGATGGATATTAATCATAGGCTTATACTTCATGCCACAGATCTCGCCTACTTCGCATACTTCCTCAGCATGCTTGAGATAATAGGATGCCACTGAGGCAACTCACATAAGAAGGAACCACATAGCTTGCAAATGTCCATAAAATATAGGTGACACGGGTTTGCAATTTCCACAAAAGGTAAGTGCTACCAAGGAGGGACTTCTCTGCCTCAATGAGAGTTTGGACCCTCCTTTCCTTGCTTTGACTTTTATTCCAGCCTTAAAAGAAAACTTATCACAGGATTCTAATTTTATGCTAAGGAAAGCAAAATAACTTCAAGAGATTCGGAAGGGTGCCTTAATAGCTCGCATAACCACTGGTAAGTGGTCCCTCAGGAAATTTGGTTGACACAAATGTAGGGAAGCTCACATACCATGCTCACTTTAATAAACAATTGTCATTACAAGTAATAGACCACAGAGATAACTCACAATGAGATTTCTTCACCTTTCTAAACTTGATCTAAATGCCTAGAACAGTCTTGGATTGTGCTCGGACGAATTGTGCTACAAGAGATGTCACAGAGATGAGATGTCACAGACTTCGGCTTCTTTATAACCTTTAGAATCTTGGTCCAGGAACAAGAATACAAGAATGCTTGCCTTCAAACTGCGCTTCAACTATGCTGAGTTTTCTAGGTCACACAAGCTAAAAAAGTAATTTCCTTCAATAGGTAACTACTTCCAATGATTAGTTAGCATTAGTAACATTTTAATATCATGAAGCAGTTGCACGGAAGAAAATTTCAACCATAAAATATGAAAGAGCAGTGAAGTAACCATGAGACAATGAAACAAAAGGACACAGAGATTTAGGCCTGGGGCTAGGGAAAAACCCACAAGGGGAAAACCCTGAAAATTCTTTCCTTGTGAGAGAGAGAGAGAGAGTTCCAAATTCCCCAATACATCAGAAATAAGTTAATATCTATAGGAAGATAATAGCCAAACCAGTAACCAAGAACAAGAGAGACCCCAAGCAAATTGCCAAGTCTTCCTTCCTTCAGATTTCGGCCTCCTCTTTCTGCTCCCAACTTGGCTAGATCAGAGCTCAACAAGATATTTTGGTTGATGTCCCAAATGAGGAGGATACCTCTCATTTATATAGACTTCCAAGGGGGTCAAATGGGTGCCTCTTGGAGTCCCAGCTGACCTAAAATAATAGGAGACCGACTGAAATATATTTTGGAGGAAAAAATAAAAATTCAAAATTTTCAATCTCTTCATGATGAAAATACCGACCATAGCTACCATATTTTCCAACAAAGACCTCTTGCATGAAGCTCAAAGTAGCCAACCACTCAACCTAGTCGACTAGGCTTTAAATAAAATAAAAAACTAGCACCATATTTATTATTGCATATATATATCCATTCAAAATCTAAGAGAGGAATAGAGACATTGGCATGATCACATAGAAAAATATCAAATTTAAGCAATGGTGTTCTAAAGTACAAAATGCCTATCATCAAGTTAAAAGTTTTTCTTAAACTTTGAAATAGACCATGAATACATAATACCTTACCCATCAATTATCATAGCAGTGTCAAACACACCATGCCCTCGGTGAACCATGTGGTCATCAATAGGAATTACCATCATTGTTGGATCAGTGGTAATACCCCCAAATATGCTTGAATACATAGCTGGGTAAGGTTGCTTGCTGCGTCCACCCAATCTCTCTCGCAATTTATCTATTACCTGGCATGTAACATAATGAATTGTTAACAATCAGTTATGTATTTATAAGTTGGGGAGAACAATAATACAAGAACGGAAAATGACATCTAATACATAGATCTCTGTACTTTTGATAGGATGTGGTAGAAGCATGATGATCATGCATGCATATATAGGAGTCCAATCCATAAAGAATATATTGCATTACAATTGTAGAAGAAAATATGTGTTTAGTAACACGAATAAATTTGAAAAGGAATCTCCAATTTAGGGATTCATCAAGGTTGTGCTATCACATGAATCTGTCCCAAAAGGGTGAACAGGTTCAAGTGATAATTGTAGGAAAATTAGGCTTATCATCTACGGATTTCCTTTACATTAAGGCAGGTGCTTTCCAGCCACAAAGGGGTGCCACAAAGATGTTTGTATGTCATTTTTTCTGCATGTAAATCTCCATATAAACTTGAAAAAGTATGAACATGCTAAGCTTTTTCAAAGCACCCAAAAGCACATCAGAACAATGTAAAAGCTAGTATATTAAATTGAGGAGAATGGGATTAGTTTTCTTAATTAAGTTCCAGCATTAACAAGTAGTAAAGAACAGAGAATATTTGCTTTTAGTAAAAGAGTAACTCAAAAACAAATGCATAAAGATAAGAACATAAGCCCCAGGACACAATTGGAATACTGGAAACAACCTCAAAAGCTCTAAGAGCTAAAACTCATTTGATATGTTAGCATAGTGAGCCAGAAATCAAACATAGATGCAATAAACTAGGAACTGCCCAGTCAATCTCTGGTGTGCAGTCATAGAATTACTATAAAGTTTGGAAAATATGGATAAATGTGGTCATGAACAACTCCTAAAACCTGTAGAAAGAATCCAAATCTCATGCATAAGAGTCTCTAACTCATCTTTATATAAGAAGGAAAGAAGAATCTCCCAAGGCATGCATTCTGGAGGCAAGAGAAGGAGAAAATCAAGCTGCAAGTCAAGCTCTCTACATGGTGTGCTAACTGCCTCTTGTGTGATGTGCTCCATTAACATGATTAGATCATCCATACACCACTCAGAATAGAATATAACTATTTCAAGTGGTAGATATTTCTTGATAAGTTTCTCTCTATCAAGAATAACTCCCCTCTTTCAATATTCACATTAAAACAAGCTGCAAGTTGCCTCCATCAAGGCACTCTTCTTCAAGGAGTATTCTTGTTCAATGCTTACTTTTTACAATTAATCACCCCCATGCATGAAGATAATATCCCCATCAAATTGCCCTCAAAATAAAGGTTGTACACATGGTAAACTAGGACAAGGGAGGATAAACATCATCAGATAAACAGCTCCATAAATAAATTACATGCAAGACGTGAACATGAGGCTTTTGTGGCACTTGTTGTAGTTGAAAAAAGGAGGGCAAGTTAGAGGCCAAGAATTTCAAGAGGTGAAGTATCATAAAAATAGTTGAATCTTCTCCAAGCAAGGCACACTTCCTAAGCTTGGGTTTTGACAAATTTAGGCCTACGCACATGCATGCAAGGGTTGTTTTGAGGCAAGCAGACTCCCTACATATCCAAATCTCCATTTTTATGAAACAAACTTCCGAAAATAGAAATATGCATGCATGCCCGTCAATTCAATTTGAACCTTCAAGGACAGTCAAAGACAGCTCAAAAAGGAACTCGCTCTATCTAGATGATGCCATACATGCTACATAATAAATCAACATCTTTCACAAGCACTTTGAGATCTATATTTAGCTAGCATGTGTACTATTATCCACTAGTTTATATAGGGATCTACACATGTAGTTTTGATCATATGATTCAGCTAGATATAAATCAATTCTTGGCTTTACTAGTTGTTGTGATTCCATTTCATTTCGTTTGTGCTTGCCCAAAGGAGTTTGAACCTAATTGAACAATTGTGGAGAAGGCAAGGGATGCAAAGGTTAGGATGTGGCTTTTTTGTTAGTGGTGCTTGTTACCACAAAATCTAGCAGGCCTTGCAGAGGGAAACCTTACAAGACAAGAGCTAGACAAAGTGCTAACAATGGGGTAGAGGCCCAATGTCACCTCAGCCAAAACCCCTTGCTCTTTACAGATTTTCACCAATGGGAGGAGTCTCGATAAAGGACGAATCACATAAAATAGATATGGTAATGATAAGGTGCAAAGCGACCCTACTAGAGCTCATTACAAAAAGAGACACAACAATAGTTCAAGCCTTCAAAGAAGCAAAACACTCTCAAAGAAAAGCCCTAGAAAACAAGGGTCAAGACCTAGGGTTTTGAGGTTTTTCAATAATACTAGGTATTCACGAGGTCAAGGCCCGAGGGAAATGGTTTCTTACAATAATATTCAGCTAATCCAAGGCTCATGAAACCCTCAAGAAAGTCCTCGAGTTGAGGGAGAAGAAACTAGGGTTTCCCTCTTAAAGCAATACCTAGGGCAAGAGATTTTATGGATGAAATTTGAGTGGATTCCCACTAAATTGATAGGTTAGGTAGCCTAGACCTATCTCTTGATGTTTAGGCTCTCAAATCACCAAAAAACCTCCTCCCTAAAATTTCGCCCCAGCCTTAAAAAGACCGAATTTGAAGAGAGAAAATTATGGAAAAAGTTTAAGGTTGATCACCAAACACTTGGACTAGTGCCTTGACCTTTGGGCATATGGATTGAAGGATGCTTTAGATAAGCGTAACTTTTTGGTACATAAGCCGAAATTTGATGCCCTAGGTACCAAAATTCCAATGCTAGTTGAGTTTTATGGAGAGTTATAAGAATTCCTCCACTAGGAACATTCATTACATGTTATACAATGAGTAACATATGCAATTCTCAACTAGATAGCCTTTAAAATTAATTTTCAACCAATTAGGGCACAAATAAGTATAATCTAGAAGCAACAATTCCATATATTAGACAATTTCAAAATAAAATTCCTCAATGATAGGAACTTACAAGATAAGATGTAGTATATCCATCCATTCACCAAAGAAATAGCTCCAAAGACAATCCAAATTTAGTTTCCACACATCAAAATGCACTCCACGAATCTCTACTAGCTACAAAGAAACAAGTATGAATTCTCTTATGAGGTCGGAATTCTCCAAGTGATGATGATGAGAGAGTGAAAAAATCTCTCTCTTATTTAAACATGTCTAATGACCTCTAATTTTAGCCTAAAGCCCATCAAGTTATAAAATAATGGGCAAAAACTAGGAGAGGTTACAAGCCAACCTCATAGCCAATGTAAAACATAAGAATTAACCCTCAAAAAAGGTTGAAATGTTGACGTAATGCATGCATAGGCCCTTCTAGGGCATGCATTGGGCTCCTCCAGTGCCAAGTCGAGTGTAGAGGGCTCCAAAAATTTGGATCTAGGGGTTGCGCCTAAATCTCCATGTAAATCATCATGTGGACCCCAGTTTTGTGTTTGGGGCATAAAATGGGTCTCATAGGTCTCTTGGTGATAGAATAGGCTAGTTCTAATCCAAAGTTGAGGGCTCAGAGGATGGTGCTAGTCCTTCCATGTCTCATGGGATGAGACAAACCTCATCAGGGCCTCAGATCAGCTGCCAAAACCCATATATATTCCTAAGCCGACTGGGGGCATGCTGGTCCAAGTGCGTCATCTATTGAATAATGTGGTGCAAAGCGCACACTGTTCTGGTGTTGTAAGTGCCCATGGAATGGAGTGATGTTATGCAAGTGATAAGAGTCCCATGGCTCTTAACATTTCATAGTAGGGTGTCATAATGCTCCTCTAGTGGTCTTAGGCCCCGATTAAGGTGCCCAGACCATGATTAAAACCACCTGCCAATCACACATAATGCCCATTGTTCCATCTTCACCATTAGATACAATTAAATATTAGTGCATTTAAGTGAACCAAGCTTGTTAATCAAGGGAAAATTGACACTTCATACAGGGCTTTTCTTCCAAATTGGGGGCTTTGATCACATAATAATGTTACCTCCCAATGTAGGAGTGGCTAATAGACGACTCTATTAGGTGTTCTCGGCCCTTATAGGGAAAGACATGTCCCTGGTACATCCTCCAATCAATAGGTGGCATGTGAATAATGATGGAATGGAATGGGGATAAAGGGAGCTCCGGGCCAAATGTCATGGTCAAAGGGGTAACAATAATGAAGAAGTCCACATATTGGGTGTATAGACGTGAGGAAGGAGCAATCGTGAATGCATGAGTTACCCCAGCCTTTATTTTTCCACTCCTCTTTATTTTCCTTTTGTTTTTCTTGATTTTTCTTTGTATTGCTACTCGAAGCTCTAGGAAATGAGACCATGTTGTGAATGATGCATAGCGGTTATTACCCCCTTAAAAGGTGGGGTAGTTCATCACCCACCAGGGGTTGGGACGTGCATGGGTTCCTTTTATGATGTGATGGGGCAATCAAGGCCCTATGATCTAGGGTGATGGCCATAATGATAGAGCTCGTGCTTGGCTTTTACACGTGTTATTACTAATGTCCTGACCATCTTTTGTATTTTGTGATTTTCTTTTTCTTTTGTTTCTTGCTTCTGGCCATGATATGCTTTTAACTTTCAACATTTCCAGGCCCAACTCAGATATGTGAACAAGGGTAGGGGGTGTGCCGACGCCCTATGGACCCAATGGTCATGTGGGCCCGAAGAAGGGAAAATAGTGAAGAGGGCTCGTAATGTGAGGACATAAGTGATAAATATGGAATCAGAAAATAGGACCACACTACCAAAATCGGGGTTTCCCAAGTAGTGCCCTTCCTAAATCCATAGGCCAATAAGGGAGATCTTGCTAGACTACGTTTGAAGATTAACCCCCATTTAAGGTGAGGGAACAAAACCACAGTAAAAGCCCTTCCTTTTTCCCAGTCACCCAATAATCTATGACAAATACCCAAATGAAAAACAAGCATAAACACTCGATTGCATAATGAATAACATACCTTTTGGGTCAAATTGCCCACCTTCTAACGTGTGCTCTTGACGAATGGGAAAGGAAACATATGACTAATGCAGGCAGTAGAGATCTAGTGCCACAACACATCGGCTACAAGGTGGTTGTCAGGGGATGTTGGTTGTCAGTTGGAAGAAAATGAATAGGAGAAAAGCTTCTTCTAGGGGTACCCACTTTTGGTTGGTAATTATGCCGATACGATTAGCAAGGCTACTAAGGCCCTTGCAATCTATTGGATGGACACACACAAGGCAAGGACCCTTTTTCACCTCATCCCAAGCCCCCATTGTTTAGACCCAACAACCTCCTAAATGGTCAAGGAAGGAGTCTGAAAGATAACCCAAAACAATCCCAAGTAACATCAATGCCTTAAATGGGGTCACTTGAAGAGGAGACGTTAATCTCTCGGAACTATCTAACTAGTTTTTAATTTCACTGTACAATAGAAAATTAAACAACGGATTTAGAAGTATCAAAATACAAGAATTATAGAATGTAACTAGTTGAATTTGGCCTACAAAATTCACTCTAACCAAATATGTAATTATATTTCAGTTTGGACAACTGGTTAGAGACTGATGGGTCAAAATATCTTGTTGTCTTGTAAAATAAAACTATGAAGTATGCATAAAAGCAGGGGAAGTAACTTGTTAAAGCCCAAATCAGCCACCCTACAAGTCCCTAAGCACTTCTAGAGTTTATGTCTAGGGGTGGAGAGGCTTGAGGATCAAAATAGAGGATTACAAGGCCTCTCCTCATTCTATGGCATCTGAAAAAAGAAAAAAAAAAAAAAAGTCAATTTCCAGCAAGCTAGAAATTATTTTTCAAAATTTTGGGTGAACCCCTCTTGGGGAAGATGGCCCAAGAATTTCCGTCTCTGAATTTTCACTTTAATGGGGCTGGAAATGAAATAAATTCAACTCTATATAGTGAAATAAGTGATATTAAACAAGAAAGAGTCAAAGGAGATATTTTTGAGGTGTAACTTACTTGGAAAAGTACTAAAACCCCCCTCTTTCTTGTAGATCCTATATGTTGCAGCCAATAAATCCTTGGATATGCAAAATAATTCAACTAGATACAAGCATAACATGTGCAATAAACAATTCTTTGTACCTATCCTTGGTTAGATCTAGCAATTTTAATTAATTTCCCCAAGGTTTAGCTTGCTAATAAAATAAATAAAGGGAGGAACCAACAAGTAAATAAATCCTTAATTCATACTCAAAATGAAAGATTTTGATCTTTTTGGAGAAAACTAGTTGATGAGTTTATACCTGTGCCCAACTTACCTCACCCTTGCAGGAGTATGAAATCAACAACTTCTTAGGCTGATATTGTTTGATAGATCAAAGAAGTGGGTTTGGTCTCTCAGAGAAGTCACCCCCACTATTGACTTAATACCATTAATAATGTTAGAACCCTTCTAGGAGCAGCCCCTTCAACATGGCAAATTTGATCTTTAGATCATGTGTAATATTGATCCGGATTGGATCATTATATTGTTTGTTATCCAACTTGATGCTTTCAAAGTGGAAAAAGTGGAGGAATTAGCTCACATGACGGTTTTTATCGGCAAGTCCCAGTTTGGCAAAACGAGGTTTGAAACCTTCTAGGAACATTTTGAGGCATCAGAGTCAATCGGAGTCCGTATGTGAAAATTATGCCACTTCGAAGTTGACCTTCTTGTTTGCACCACAACAATTCGAGAGGATGCCATGTCAACCCCCAATATTCATGGAAAAGGGGCTAGCCACGTGATTATTATGCAAAAGACTCTAGAAGAGTCCATATTGTAACTATGGTTAAGAGTTGAGGTAGTCAAGACTCAAACCTAACCACGAGGAGGCTATCAGACTGTGTTATAACCAAACCATTAAGAGGAAAAGGGATTCTTTTGAATGCATATGGTTGATGTTGGAAATACTGAGAGGGGGGTGAATCAATATTTCTTTTCAATTGTTACTTTTACCAGTTAGATCACTTATATTTAGAATATAAAATGAACAATAAGAATAAATGCTTTTATTAATTTTTTCTTTTTCAATAAATCAAGTTCAATATATGTAGAGCTCCAACCCTAAGTGAAGACACCGATCTTCAATCTCCCAAGCTCCAACCTGTATTTGCCAAGCACCGACTTGAACTTCCAAGGCTCCAACCTTGTCAATTTTGAGGCACCAACCTCAAGGGCTCCAACCTGTATTTGCCAAGCACCGACTTGGACTTCCAAGGCTCCAACCTTGTCAATTTTGAGGCACCAACCTCAAGGGCTCCAACCCTATATCTGGTTCAGGCTCCGACCTGGTTTCTTGAGGACTCTAATCCTCTAGGGCTCCAACCCTATCTTCCAAGGCACCAACCTTGTCTTTTCGAGGCTCCAATCTCTTGGGCTCCAACCCTCACTTTACTTCGTCAAGATGTATTTGGTTATACTTCACGGCTCCCAATGTCTTCTTCAACAAGCCCTGTCAATCTTTGCTTAGTCTTCACTTTGGTCTCCACATTACATCATCAATGACAACCTTGATCTCTTAGAAGGTGTCACCACTGCTCTTCATCTTACCCAAATGCTTTCTCCAAGGTCACCTCATGATGACTAATGCATCATGGTATTCAATAAGGCTTCTCAACAAGATGTCTTCAAAATGTTGTCCCAAGAATTCTCCAACCAAGGGTGTCTTATAAGTCCTTCAATCAATTGCACAAGTTTTGCACAAGGTCTTCAAAATAGCTTCAAGTACAAGGACTACTGCAAACTCTTCTTCAAGGCTTCAAATCTGTTCAACAAGTATGCTCTAGCAAGGTTTAAGTCTCCACAAAAGATTTTCCAAGAGTTGTCCCAATAATGGCTTCCAAGACACTTCAACCAAGATGCCTCAAGGTGTCTTCACAATGGTTTCTCCAATATCTCTTTGAATAGTCTTTAAGATGTTCCTTAAATTCTCTTCTAAGGCTGCTCAATGCCCTTCTTTAATAGCCTCTTCAAATTCTGTAACCAAGTGTTTCCAAGTCTTCTCCACACTTTAGCTCCAAGGATGTCTTGAAGTCGACTTGAATTAGTGGAGCCCACAAACAATAACCACGTTCAGCGTTAACATGAAACTCATACTTCCAGCATCCAATGTGTAATTTGTTTAAAAATGTATTGTTAGAAATCAACATTTTAGGAATTATTTAGTTGTGATGGGGTCCATTATCTATCAACATTACCTCTTCATTTTTAAGCAAAGGCTTCTACATTATTTTATATGCATCCATCATGTAACGTGTGTTGGGACTTAGAGGGTATGGTTCAAATTGATACTTTTAACTGTACGTGTAATACTTGTATAGTATATGGTGTTTGTAATTTGGGACTTAGTAACTTAGGGTTAGGGTTTGGCAATAGTCTTTAGTTTGTATTAACAAGTAGATATTAATAATTAAGGTTTTGCTAGGGCATCTTCAATAGTTAGGGTTTCATATATCAAGCATTAGTTCTAGGGCTTACATCAAGAAATTAGGGCTTGAAATCATATAGATAGGGATATATAGATAGGAAATTTGCACATCTTATGCTTAGGTCAACAAGGTTATTCATGTATCACAAGAATATTTGCCATCTCCAACAATGCCATATTGACATCAATGACAACCTTGACCAACAATGGAAAGGTTTTGAATGTAGAGTATGCCACCTAGAAATAATAATAACAACAGGGGTAACAACAACAATCCATGGCCAAGAAGAAATCCACCAAATGATCAAAGGCCTCCTACACCACTTGAGTCTGCTAATGTGATTGATGAGCTTGTTCCTTTCTGCAAACCTTGTGAGAGTTTCCATGAAGAGAGTACATGTGCCTTTGCTAGAAGAATCTTGGAGGAAAGTAGAAACCAACAAGATCATAACGCAAGTCAAGATAACTCCAAGGAAAGTCGATGTGCCGACATGATATCTTCAGCTTTCGCCATCAATACCTTCAATGAAGAGAAAGACCCCATTACTCAAGCATATGGTGAGAAGCCATCTCAAGAGAAGATTCTAGAGCTTGCAAAAATTAAAGGTTATACCCAAAGAGGTAAGGATCAAAGCCAAAATAGACAAATTCCATCTGAAAGGAATAAGTCGGGATTAAAGGTAGATTGGGCAACATGGATCAATAACATTAAGATGTCAGTTCCAGTCTTAGAATTGTTGAAGATTCCATCACAAAGAGCTTCATTCTTTAAAGCCTTAGGCATTGCTCAACAAGAAAGATTTGATACTCAGCCTAAAGATGAAGAAATCAAGTTAAAGGACTTAAACTGCTATATGACTAATGAAGACCATCAACCTTTCTTCCTGACATTGGACATAAATGATCGTTTGCTCCATAATTGCATGCTTGACTCTAGTGCATCTACAAATGTTATGACTAAGAAAGTTATGGAATAATTGAACTTAAGAATCTCTAGACCTTATCATAACATTTGCTCAATGGATTCTAGAAAAGTTGAAGTCCTTGGTGTGGTTAAAGATCTACAGGCCGCATTAGCTGATTACCCATACAGGATCATCACCATGGACATAGCAGTAATTGATGCACCAGATGTGTGGGGAATGCTTCTTTCTAGGAAGTTTGCAGCCGATCTGGGTGGTTCTGTTCAAATGGATCTATCTTATGCCACTATTCCAGCAGCAGCAGGTGGCATGGTCAGATTATACAGAGAAGTGGAGAGAAGGTATCATGTGGAAGTTCCAAAGAGATTGGAAAATGGTGAAGAAGTCATGCCACAGGGTCATCCACCGCACTTCGAGTCAGAATTTGTCCAGCCGGTCTATCACTTTTCTTCATTCCACCACCCATCCCCTCCTTCGAGCAGAAAGAGAAACAAATTTCAGTTTGACAAAGATATGCAGCGCAGTGATGAGCAGTTACACTAACCAAAGAGGGTCAAATTTCAGCAAGGGACATCTGATAAGCAACCTATTGATCTACGAGTCAGTCAACAGATGCCCAAGATTGATCCACATCGATGACATCTAATGCCATAGGGCATTGTTTTGTATAGTATCTCTAACCCTACTCCCTTTTATTTCATGTCATTAGATAGTTTTATTTCACGCATTTATATTATGTCTTTTATGTTTCAGTTTGTTAGAGTAGAATTTTCTATTCCATTGACATTTATTATGTATACATGATGATTTCGATTTGAATGGATATCGATTTGATGGACTTTTGTTTTCTAGAATGCAGGATTCTAGGGTTCTCACGTTACTTCTTGGAAGCAACGTGTCCCCATATCGAGCCATATATTGCACAGCTTTTGTCAAAGTTCCAAGGAAGCGGAAGTACTAATTTATTCAACAAGATTAGATCATCTATCAGCAATTTATGTGTCATTGTAAACCCATTCTACAAGTTATGTAATGTAAATGATGCTAGTAAGACCGTGAATGTATGTAACAACCTAGGTAAGCCTATTATTTTAGTGAGAGTTTCATCCTAGGAGGTTTTTCATCTCACTGATTCATTTGTGTTTCTAAACACAAATGGTCGGCAGAGTTTTTCCCTTCAACCTCACCCCAAATCTAGGGTGGAATTCTTCGTCAAAGTTTTAGGTGATTCTTAGCGTTCTAATCGAGTCTTATGTAAAAGTGATTTGGGAATAATTTAAGCTAGTTGGCTAAATTATTTTATTACAAATCACTTGGTCTACTAGATCATATTGTGTCGCATATTGGATATGTAATTTGAGGGTCTAAGCCGAACGGGTATTCCCCCTTTGAGGGTTGAATTGTAAAAAAAAAAATTATGTAAAAAATATTTTAATGAATGGCCCCTCATACTCCAACACCATGGTTAAAATATTAGAGGGTGGAAAAAACATTAAATCCCCTCAAGTGTCAATTAATTAAATTTTCTGGCAAAAACAAATTAAAATCCTAGGCCAAAAATCTAATTAATTAGAGTCAAAATTAAATTCACAGAGAAATTAAATTCCATATCAAAGAAAATGTTAGGGTAGATGCCCTAGGCAAAATAAAATGTTAGGTTAGGCAGAAAAGAAAAAGAAATCAACTTTGAAAGTGTTGCAAATCTAAATGCCACTACTTTGTTCTAAATTCATTTTGAAAAATAATAGTTGTGTGCAGTTTGTTTAGATGCCACACTAGGTTATTTTATCCAATTATACAATTGCATCATAATTGGATTTGTTTTAAATTAATTCTCATAGGTAGAAAATAAATTGGCTCAACAGTTTAATCTGAGCCAATGGAAGAAATAAGATATAGAGATAGATTGTTCATGAAAAGAAAATATTGGGTTGCTAGTTCAAATGCACTCTGGAAGGATAAGTAAAAATGTTAGGAATAGAAGGGTAGGTAGAAATGTGAAAGTTTGAAATGTTGAAATGGTTATTTCCTAAGTATCGTATCGCATCGCATCATTCATCAGTGAATGAACCATTGGGCGGAAGAAAATGTGATTTGCCATAACACAGTCAACTGTTGGATCACTGTTGATTCCTGATCGTAGGATCATATCGCATCGCATCATTCATGAGTGAATGAACCATTGGGCGGAGGAAAGTGCGATTTGCGATTCATATGCTATCACTTCATTCATTAAAACACTCGGACCCACAGCCGTCACGTCCGCTTATCATATCGTAACCTCACCATTCATTCCCCGCTCACATGTTAAACTCCCTCCACCTCACCTCTCATCCCGCACACTCCTCCGCAATCATACGGCCCACACTCCCTTTCGGCCCTCATTCACCGTCCGAAGTTTATCGGCCGGTGGGGGGGCCAAAATGGGCAGTCTTTAATACCGCCCATATAAACCACAAAAGTACCTTTTAGTCTTTCGGGACTAAAAATCTCAAAACCACAAACCGCTCCGTCTTACCCCCGAACGCGGTATCCTTCATAGCCGTTACCGCCACCCCACGTCACGTTCCACTTCATATCTCCCGTCCAATCATCGGCCACCTATCTGTGCCCATTCATTTCCGCTCCCGCGCATTTATAACCAAATGTTCGTTAATTAACCCGTTGAATAATTAATGAACTTTCAAACGTTCAACTCCACCTTTCCACTCCATTTTTCTCTTTATAAGCACTGTGCTATACATTTCAAAGGTTACACAATTAACTGCTGCAACCCAGATTATTCTTCAAGCCCGCCTGCTCAACAACTTAGCCACTTGTCCTGTTCGCAAGCACGTCTTCCAGGTCCACTTGTTAGTTACCTATCTCCATTCTGGTAACTCCTTTTTTATCATTCTATCATTTACAGTCCGCAGTCTCGTTTGCCAAAATCCCTCCCAAGGGAAAAACAATTATAGGAGTGTCAAATCCTCTAATTCAACCACAAATTGATTTCCACCATATTCCATTAGTTGACAAGGATTGCAAAATCATTGAGACTTCTTCTCAATTCGATTTGTTTGAAATTTATTGTTGGTGGGAAGAGCAGCTAATTGACCAGAGTGATGAAATTGGGCTCTGGGAATCCCAATTGCCCCATTATATTTTTCCACAAATACACAGAGCTCCAGAGTTTGTGAGGAAATGCCATGAATCCTATGATCCTAGCCAGAGAGCCATTATCTCACCTACCGGAGAAATCCTCTGTCCCATTAACGCTTACTCAATTGAGAAAATGTTGTAGGCCCCTGCCAAAGCACCAACTCATCCTTTTTCTCATGAAAATCTGATAGAAGCTTATAACAAACTAGACTTTACCAAGAGATCCCAGACCCTGGAACTGTTTTTAGCATTTGGTAGTCCTCTACCAAAGAGAAACCCCCCTTATGATTCATCTATGTTTCCTGATAGAACCAGGCATATTACTACTATCCTATCCAGTGTTCCACGGGGACTCGCATGATCCTAGCCAGAGAGCCATTATCTCACCTACCGGAGAAATCCTCTGTCCCATTAACGCTTACTCAATTGAGAAAATGTTGTAGGCCCCTGCCAAAACACCAACTCATCCTTTTTCTCATGAAAATCTGATAGAAGCTTATAACAAACTAGACTTTACCAAGAGATCCCAGACCCTGGAACTGTTTTTAGCATTTGGTAGTCCTCTACCAAAGAGAAACCCCCCTTATGATTCATCTATGTTTCCTGATAGAACCAGGGATATTACTACTATCCTATCCAGTGTTCCACGGGGACTCGCCCCCCCTAGGGGTCTAGTTTCCTCGCTCCCCCGTGCTCCGGGGACTTGGGGACGAGTAGGGGACGTTTCCCCACGCTCCCAAAAATGAGGAAACTCAGGGGGACGTGCTAGGGGGTCGTTTCCCTTTCCTGAGGGGGCGTTTCCGAAAAGGGGGACGAGGGGGGTCGTTTCCCGTCTACATCTTCCACTGCTAACGTTTTGGAGGTTGATAATATGACAGGGTGTAAGATTCCAACATCAAGTCGTATCCTGATCTCACATATGTAGAGCACGTTTTGTTGCAGGATGAAGAAACGGCTCAACCCCGTCACTAATAAGTAATATAATTGTTAATATTTCTAGATACCAGAGTCTCCAAGGTATAAGTACACGCACCACCCTCATATTCTTTAAATAACGTCACTCGCATTCCTATATCGCTGGAAAACACCGTATTTTGATCACTCCAAATATATATACATAAACTCCAGGATGTGCGTATTCGTTTGATGAAATGGTGTATGAAATTTTCATATAGAATGTATATACACGTTGGAAGAAAGTGGTTGACTGAAGACGCTCCCTTCTTAGCATTATATTTGTATTTTTTATGACTTTATAGATACAACGATTTCTGTCGCTGACTTAATATATGTGTCTGGTTTAGCAGAATTGTCGAGATCTCTGGAGATTTGAAATGAATATAATTATGCTATTAAGCAGCAGTTGTTCTTGAAAGTTTGAAGCAATGCCCGCTCAGACCGCATGGCCTTTAATCCCGTAAGAAGCTAAGGATTTCGAGGGAAGATTGTCGTGGCTTGTGAGAAAAATTGTATTGCTAAGTGGCTCATCCTTAATTTCACACCGTGCTTTATAAAGTTGTTCTTGCAGGTCTAAAAGAAAACATTAGATTTGATTGTTATGGGTAAAATTGGGATTGAATTTTGTAATAGATTGTTTAGTTTAAGTGGTTTGGTTTGGTTTGGTGAATTTTGTAATAGATTGTTTAGTTTATGATGTATGATTATAAATTAGAATTTTAAATTTATATGATATTAGAAATTTAGATAATGATATTCATATCAATGATCATGCTTTGCAGCTTTTCAATTCAAACCCAATTGTCATAGTGGACTCAATTAATAAATTATATTTTATATTTATAAGTTTTTAAGACCCTGACGCTCCCCCACGTTTCCTAAAAAATGGTGGGGAGCTTTTGCATAGGCCACTCCCGCGCCTCCTCGCTCCCTTGCCCCCTCATCCCGGAACCTTGGTGGAACATTGATCCTATCCTGTTTGCTTGGTTATCACTCTGATCAGTCTGTCAATGAAGCCATCCTTGGTTTCTTGTCCATGTTTTCTTCTGATTCTAAGCCTACTGTCATTTAGGATTTCAGTTATTTTATATCAGAGACCTCACATGAGCATTTTGTTAAATTTAACACCGAAGACGTATTCAAGTATGCTTCAGTACTTGTGTATCTGTTTATATATTTTCAAGGGGACAAATTCCCATTTTCTTTGCAGAAACTTGATGAAGAAGGATCGCCACAGTCAGTGATTTTCTGGACTTCAATGGGGATGAAGGAGAAAGAAGAATTCACGTATAAGCAATTCATAGAATTGTTTATTCATCCAGCCCTTAGCCGTATGAGCAGTACTCCATTACCAAGGATCAGTGAAGAGATTGTCAAAGAACTTCAGTTCATAGATCAAGTTGCAACAAGAGATTGGTATTGCTACTAGAACTACACAGAAATCAGGGTTTTTGGTTGTGAGCTTCCACCCTACAAACTGCCAAAGTACCTCCCTATTAGAATCTTTGCACTAGAGTACTTGAGGCAAAGATTGAATGCAGATGAAGTACATTTTGTAGCTGCCAAAAAGAAATCGCAATTTAAGCTCAAAGCTCAAGTTGGTCCCTTCATTTGTAATACCAGGGCAGCAGGGGAGGAAGCTGATAAGCTGCTAAAAGAAATGAAATTTTCTCTCAGTTTCTCTTGGTCATATGACCCATTGGGAGTCATCTCCAAACTCAGGGTGGAAAATAAGTTCACACCATATCATCATACAGCTAGGCCTGAGATAGAACAATTCAAGAATTAGTTGGAATGGACAGAGAATACCCTCCAGGAGGCTGAGGAGCAGGTAGTCTCTACATCAAATATGCAAACTCCAATTGCACAGGAAAAGGCAGCCAAGAGAGGGAGGGAAGAACAATCTTCACCTGCAACAGAGGCAACAAGCCAAGGCTTCAAGGTCTTTCACAAGAAAAAGAAACAAAGGGTCTCTATGAATATTGATTCACAGTCTGGTGAATAGTCTATACAATCTCCAACTCAGTCTACCACTTCTCATGAATAGCAGATAGTCCAAATTGTTGGAGGCATTCCAGAGAATAAAGAGGAAGACATCTTCCATGTCTTTAGTGAAATTAAAAGAAAGAACGAAGAATTGAAGTTGAATACTTACACCCAGTTCTGGAAGCAGTCTTCCAGCTCTCAAGCAAGGCTTCTTTCAGTGTTTGACTTTGAGAAAGGGAAGATGCAAATGGCTTTCTCGCAGGCCCAAGTTCCCCAGCCCAGGATTGCAGCACAATATCAGAAACACACTTCTTTTGAGTTCAATGTTCAGGATTTGCATCCAATTGATCAAATTGAGATGAAAAAACAAACTGGACAGATGATTGCTTCAACCTTGACAAACACTGCTATGAGTTTGTCAAAAATGCACGTTACATTGGCCAACATTCAGTCACAGCTAAAGTTGGAGAAGGTCTCCTCATTAGCAAAGGATACCAAGATTCAGTCCCTAGAAAATATAGTGCTAAGGATGGGATATGATCCATCAAACATAAATGCAACAGAGGAGCTCATTAAGAAAAAGAACATTGAAGTTGCAGCACTAAAGAAACAGTTGAAACTAGCAACATTTGAGGATCCAATGGCCAAAGAAATCGAGGAGACAAAGACTCAAAAGCCAGACATGATGAAGCTCATCATAGAATAGAATTTGCAGATAAAACAAATGGAGTAGCAAATGGAGAAATTGGTTAAGGAGAAGGATGAAGCTATCAAGAACATTCAAACTTCAACAGATGTAGTTTCTCTTGCAGCAGTTCCCATCACCAAAGTTTCTACTACAGCCAATGCATCAGCAATAGGTACAGCAGAAGGAGCTGAACAGCTTACTGAAGTTGTTCAGAACTTGTCTATCCAGACAGGAGAAATCAAAAAATTAAAAGATGAACTCAAAGAATTACGACTTTTGAAGTCTATATCAGACAGCACACACACAACTGAAACAAACAGACTTAAAGGCCAAGTGGAAGTGTTGAAGAAAGAACTCACAGATTCCTTTATAGGAAATAAGTTGGGTTTAGCAAAAGAAATTATGTGGGAAGAAATCACAGAGGCAATCAAGGAGATTTGGCCCTCCATTAAGATAAAATTTAATCAGAAAGATCTCTTGGAAAAAGCTCATGAAGCAGTGGAATCCATAACTATACAGCTGGAGGATATGCCAGAGACTGTCTCTAATATAATCAAATTTTTGAATTCCAAGGATGACTATGAGCTTGAGGAGTTAAGGATAAGTGACAAAACTACAACAATATTAGAAGTGAAGAAGATCATCACTAAGAAGAATCTCATCCTTCAGCTACAAGAAAAGTGCAGCAATGTTAACAACATAGTTTAGAGATTCTTCAACAAAATTGAACCTTTGATCAGCAAAGGTTTACTTTCTATGATGGTTATTAATGATACACTGATGCCAATTGAGGATTATGTCAAGAAGTTAACAGAGGTGGGCACCCATGTAGCTTCAGTAGCCAATACCAAAGGATCAACAACACCATCTCTCATAGTAAAAGCACTTAGGGATTCTTTCTTTATCCTGGATGAAATCAAGCATATATTTTTGGTAAAACCCACTTTTACTAAATATACCGAGATGGATGAAATCTACAGTAGGGTAACAAATATTTCTATCCCAGATAAGAAACGTTGGGAAGAATTAACAGATTTACTTGACTAAGGATTATTGAACAGCATTTAGCGTCTGAGGGAACAGTCAGCCAGCTTCAACCATTTTTCAACTTTTTTGGTGATAGTCATCAAACATTGCAGCACCAAAGCAGTGTCAGATCATTAGACAGTTTTATTTTTGATTGTGTAAATAATCTATTTTTGTAAAAGCAATTCGGGATATTTTTCGTCCTGCTGTTGTATAAATAACTCTCTTCACGAGTTATTAAGGGTTGCACCCTTGAAGAAGCATTTCTAGACATTTGATGTAATTAATCTTTCTGGATCATTAATACGAAGCAAAGGATTCTGAATTCTGTTTTACACAGTTTGTGTTTCCTGTAAGTTTTTCCAGTGTCATTCATTATGTTTTTCTTCATATACTTGTGTCTTGCAGAGATAACTAGGTAGGAATAATTGTATTTCAATTTATTCTTATAAGCTTTCTGAAGTGATTATCTATAAAAAGAATGAATTAATGAACTGTTTGTTTAATTAATTCCCTCAAAATCAATAAATCATCAGCGTCTTTTGTAAGCTCAAGTGTATTTTCTCAAACCTGTAAACAGGGTTTAAGGGTTTTCATACTTATGATTATCTAGCTTTCAATTTGAAAACTGTGGCAATCATATTACTTTTTTGTTTCTACTCATCATCATAAAAGCTATTTCACTGTGTAAATATTTATAGCAGCCCTCTGCTGAGATATTGATATTATTCAAGAGGTTAGGCACATCAGTTCTATATCTGTTTCATCCATTGGTCTCCGAAATAGAACAAAACCCCCAAAACATTTATCTTAGATGCTCTGGCATAATAACTGACCATTATTATCTCAGAGGTACAACATCAAACTGGCGTCGTTGTCGGGGACTCGAATTTCATTAAGTTTTCCTGGGGCAACGATATATACTCTATTCCTTTAAGGTGATTAAAGGTCTAGAAAGGTTAAAATCCCTCACCTAGCGACTCCACTCTCCCAAATTAGCACCTTATAAGCACACCAGATCTCGTTCACAGGCTGAATTAGTTGATCCTTTGTCAGACCCTGAAAAAATTATGAGAAAAGCCAGTTCTAAAAGGGGACATCAACCCTCTTTTCCTTCTTCTTCAGTCTTGCAATATGAAGATTTACCATCATTTGATCCTTAAAGTAACATTCCATCCAATCCAAATTACTCCCACCTGTCACCTAGGTTTGCTAAACTTTTAAACAGGGGAGTTGATTTTAAATCAACATTCCTCATTCATTCATTTGAATCTCATCCAAAACCCTCACTACCACCAGGATCACCTAAAACTGAGTCTGACTTGGGTGTTAATTTACCAGAATACAAACCAACAAATTTCATATGCCCTACCACTTATTCATTTCCTCCCACTTCTGGACAACCTAAAGCTTCTACTTCTGAACAACCTGAAGAGACCTTCTCTGTGTATTCAAATCCACTCTTTGAAACAAAGGAGGATATTCATCCACAGGTCCAGAAGTTAGTTATTAAGACTCCTTTGAAATCATTCAGGAGATCCCCTCCTTCTTCACCTCCAACTAGTTCTTCACCCCCTCAATCACCTTCTTCAACCTCTTCATCCACACAAACACCTCATACACCACCTCTCACTATGGCTTTCCAACCTATTGTACAGAGTAGATATGCAACTTTAGTCTTACCTCGTAATCTCGATGCACTCCCAGCTGGATACTTGAAATACCTTCCCAGGTATAATGGAGAAACTGGTCCTTCTGCTGAAGACCATCTTCAAGCCTTTTTAGACTTTGCAGATAACATGAATATTGAACAAGAAAATGTTTACATGAGGTTGTTTGTACAATCACTTGAAGGAAATGTAAGAATTTGGTTTAGGCAGTTACTTATAAATTTCATTAGAAATTGGGAAGAACTTACAAACATATTTAAAAACCAGTGGGGTGTGAAAAAAAATCCTCTTTACTTTCTTACTGAGTTTGATGAACTTAAAAGAAATTTTGGTGAACCTGTATCAGACTTTATCAAAAGATTCAATAAGCTTTATCATAAAATGCCCCCTGATTGTAAACCCCCTGTAGCAGCAGCAAAGTCTAGATTTTCTAAAGCCTTTGATGATGATTTTGCTGTTATGCTGAGAGAGAGAACTTCAAGAACTCTTGAAGATATGCAAACAAATTTTATTGAGGTAGAAGCAAACAGGGCTACTTCAACTTCTTTGAAAGCTAAAGAGGAAAAGGCCCAAAGAAAACTTAAATCGATACCAGAGGCTTCTAGTTCCTCTAAGACTAAAACTGAAGATTCTAAAATAGATGAAATAACTTCTCTTCTTAGAAATCTATCTAATAGAATTTCCAAGATTGAGACTCAACCTAGGACAATTCAACAAACAGTTACCAGACCCCAAAATCAAAATCAAGGTCAGTATAAAAGAAATCCACAATTACAAATTCTTTAGAGACCTAGTAATGATCAGCAGATTCCCACTCCTTTGTTGATAGATGATCAGCAACCTGATGATAATACTATGACCATCACTGAAGATATAAATAATATGGATACTTCCTCTGATCAAATAGTTATTATTCCTCTTACACAACAAAATCAGGTTCAAGAAGATCAAGAATCTTCACAGGTTTCTAAATACCATGCCTTCTCTGAATTTTTAATTGCAGAGTTGAACAAAGGATATGACCTTAGGCCTAGATCTGGCTTTGGAAGACCTCCTAAGGAAACTCCAGTAATTGAACCTCGTGCCAAAACTGCTCAAACTCAAACTACTTTTATTTAGCCATTAGATCAGTCAATTGATACACCTCAAAATGACAAAAATGCATTGACTACATTTAATGTTGAAAAAGAGTTAGAAAGAGTTAAAATCCAAATTCCGCTTTTAGAACTTTCTAAAAACCCTCGGTATAAAAATCAAGTCTCCAAATGGATACAAAATACCTCGGTTGATGCTGAAGGTGATATCATTAGTGTGCAAGATGAAAAACTAGCAGTTGTTTTTGGCCCAAGCTCAGATATGATAGATGAAATAGTGCCTCCTTTCTATGTAACTCTTAAGACAAATGATTCCATGTTGTATAATTGTATGCTTGATTCTGGAGCATCACATAACCTCATGCCAAAAACTTTCATGGATCATTTGAAACTTGACATAACTAGATCTTATCATGACTTGTACACCTTTGATTCTAAAAGGGTGCTTTGCTTAGGATTGATTAAGGATTTAGTAGTCACCCTTGCGCAAATTCCAGTGAAAAGTGTAGTACTTGATATAGTTGCCACAGATATCCCTCCAAAATTTGGAATGCTCCTTTCAAGGTCTTGTTGTGCCAAATTAGGGGGAACTCTTCAGATGGATATGTCTTATGCTACTATTCCAGTTTATGGGGGAGAAAAACTAAGATTATATAGAGAGGTGAGATTTGTGCACACTGTTTGCAAAACAAACCAGCCAAGGAACCATCCCATTTATGCAATTGACCAAGATTTTGGTTGCTTTCAACTCTCTTCAAATCAAGTGCATGAAACTCAAGTTAAAATTGAAGACGTAATTGAAAGTCCAGTACCAAATCAAACTGATATATGGAAACTATTTTTTGATGGCTCCTATACAAAACATGGAGCAGGAGCTAGAGTAGTTCTAATATCACTAGAAAAAGAAAACATTACCCAATCATGTAAGCTCGACTTCGAAGTTACAAATAATGTGGCTAAATATGAAGCTTTCCTTTTGGGATTGCAATTAGCCAAAAGCTTAAAGGTTCAAAACTTAAGTGTTTTTATTGATTCAAAACTTATTGTCAAACAAGTCAGAAATGTTTGCCAGACTAAACACCCTAGACTTAGGTCTTACCAAAATGAAGTATGGGATTCAGTGGAAAACTTCTTTGATGCTTTTAATTTGACTTATATTCCAAGAGATCGGAATATTCATGCAGATGCCTTAGCTATTTCTTCTAGTGCATTTAAAATTCCTGATCAGACTAATGTACTTTACCAAATACAAGTCAAGAATAGACCATCTATCCCAGACAATCTAAAACACTGGCAAATATTTGAAGATGATGAACATTTGAAATCTTTTCTGCAAGTTGTATATCAATTTTCTGTTCTACAAATTGATGAAGATAGATCCAAAATGAATGAAAATACAAGTGGGAATGATACTTCAGATTTCAATTCAAAAATTGTTGATCATGATATTATTCAATTGTCTAACAATTTTATTCCCAAAGGCTTGATACCTTTAGAAAAATTGTTTGATCAAAATGATGTTCTCCGAAATCCTCAATCCATTTCTTTGGAAGAGGACATAGAAGAAATTAACATTGGAACAAATGATGATGTCAAAAGCATCAAAATCTGTGCATCTCTAGACCCTGAGATTAAAACTCAATATCTTAAGTTACTTCAAAATTATAAGGATGTTTTTGCTTGGACCTATGTTGATCTAAAAACCTATGATACTTCATTAATATAGCATAAGATCCCTTTGAAGCCAGAAGCAATACCTTATCAACAAAAACTTAGGAGGATTAATCCAGCCCTTCTACCAACTGTAGAAAAGGAAATTAAGAAAATGCTAGATGCCAATCATTCTCCCTCTTAGATATTCTAATTGGGTTGCACAATTAGTTCCTGTTAGGAAGAAAAATGGAGAAATCAGACTTTGTGTGGACTTTAGAAATTTGAACAAAGCATCATTAAAAGATAATTACCCTTTGCCCAATATGGATCAATTACTTCAAATGGTTTCAGGAGCACAAAGACTTTCTATGCTTGTTGGTTTTTCAGGTTATAATTAGGTAAATGCTGATCCAGCAGACAGGGAAAAGACAACCTTCACTACACCCTGGGGTACATTTATGTATGCTAGAATGCCATTCAGCTTATCAAATGCTGGAGCAACATTTCAGAGAGCTATGGATGTAGCTTTCATGGGTCAGGTAAACAAATTTGTGGTTATTTATCTTGATGACATTACTATTTTTTCTAAATCTGATCAGTAACATCTAAAGCACTTGATCAAGGTTTTTGACAGGTGTAGGAAATTTGGAATATCATTGAACCCTAAAAAGTCTTTGTTTGCTATCAAAAAAGGAAAATTATTAGGCCATATAATTTCAAAGGAAGGAGTGGTGATTGATCCCAAGCGTGGGTTTGTCATTGAAACATTGACCTTACCTAGAAACAAGAAAGAAATTCAAGCTTTTCTGGGCAAGATTAATTTTTTAAGGAGATTCATCCCAAATTATGCAGAGATTGTAAAAGATATAACTGACATGCTCCGAAAGGATCATGAAGTTAAATGGACTGTCTCTTCCAGGCATGCATTTGATCAAATCAAGAAAGCTATCTTTGAAGCTCCCACCTTGGCCAGCCCTGATTATACTAAACCATTCAGTATCTTTTCTTTTGCCTCAGAAACAACCCTTGTTGTTGTTCTATTACAAAAGAATGAAGATTCCCATGACCAGCCCATAGCCTTTTTCAGTAAGGTTATGAGAGATGTCGAGCTTAAGTATGACATAATCGAGAAACAAGCCTATGCCATTATTCAAGCCCTGAAATCTTACAGGATGTATGTCCTACATTCACCTATTACTGCTTATGTTACTAATAGTGTTGTAAAAATTGTTTTAACACAACCTGACACTGATGGGAAAAGAGGTAGGTGGATCACTCAAATACTTGAGTTTGATCTAACTATCAAAACTACAAAGCTAGTAAAAGGCCAAGGATTAGCCAAGCTTCTAGCAGAATCCAATTGCAAAGTGCTTGGAATCAATTCTATTTTAGAAGTACAAGGGAAGAACCCACAAGAACCTTTTGTCCTTGCACAAGGGAAGAATCCACAAGAACCTTTCCTAATTTTACAAGGGAAGAATCCACAAGAACCTTCTGTCCTTGTAGAAGGGGAGAATCCACAAGAACCTTCTCTTCAACCTGAAGAAAAGAATCCACAAGAACCTTTACCTTCAAATCAGATCAGCCCTTTACATATTGATGACAAATTTCTATTGTCAGATTGGTATCAAGACATTGTAAATTTTCTGCTCCATTTTGAATGCCCAACATCATTCTCCAAAGCCCAGTGTAAAACTCTTAAATTGAAAGCAGTCAAGTACTGCATCATAAATGCAAATTTGTACTGGAAAGATCCACTGAATATTTTGTTATCATGTTTAACAGAATCAGAAACTGAAGGAATCATTGATCAATTTTATACAAGGTTTTGTGGAGGACATTATGCTTGGAGAGCAATAGCATACAAGATTTTAAGGGGAGGATTTTATTGGCCAACATTGTTCTTGCAAGTAGGGACAAAAGTCAGAAGTTTTGTTCCTTGTCAGATGTTTGCTGGTAAGCAGAAACTAGCAGCTCTTCTACTAGTACCATCAATAATTTCAGCACCTTTCCTTCAATAGGGATTAGATTTTATTGGAGAAATCCATCCCACTTCAAGTAATCAGCACAGATGGATCCTCAAAGCAACAAATTACTTCACTAAATGGGTGGAAGCAATTCTAGTAAGAAATGCTACTGATTCGGTAGTAATTAACTTCATTGAAGAAAATATCTTATCTAGGTTTGGTTGCCCAACTCAAATTGTCACAGATAATGCAGCAGCATTCTCTAGTGTTAAAATGATTGAGTTTTTCCAGAAATATCAGATTCTGTTACATCATTCAACTCCATACTACCCTCAAGGTAATGGCCTTGCAGAATCCTCAAATAAAAGTCTGGTGAAGGTAATCAAAAAGACCCTAGCAGATCACAAAAAGAGTTGGGATTCTCATTTAATATATGCAGTATGGGCAAACTCCAAAAAGATCCACTGAAAAATCTCCTTTTCAGTTAGTCTATGGGAAAGATGCAATTTTTCCCACCAATTTGGCTTTCCCAGTTTTAAAATTCTTGCAGGACTCAACAGATGAACCTGATGATTTTTCAAGAAGGATAAATCAGATTATTGAACTAAATGAAAACAGAGATGAAGTTCAATACAAATTGAAGAAATATCAGAATAAGATGAAAAGCCTGTTTGACAGAAAAGCCAGGGAAAGGGACTTCAAGGAAGGTGACCTAGTTCTAAGATGGGACTCCAGGAGGGAGGAAACAGGAAAGCATGGCAAGTTTGATAACCTATGGTTTGGTCCTTTAGCAATTGCTAAAGTGAAGGGAAACAACACTTATATGCTACAAAATCTTGAGGGACTATATTCCACTTATCCTGTAAATGGAAGGTTTCTCAAACATTTCATTCAATACTGAGAAGTTGGAATACATTTCATTGTAAAAACTCCAGTTTCTTTTACTTTTCAAGCTGTCAGTGAGATTTTTTACAGCAAAGGACTCCATAGCCCGAGGAGAAGGCACATGGATCTGCAGGTTCTCTGCATTCTACAGGAGAAAGCAGTCCCCAGTTGGAGCCAATGTTGTAGCATTTTTTGGTTTTGATAAGTTAGAATAAATTAGACAAAAAATGAAAATGTATTTACAAAATGTTAAGATAGGATATGGACAAAAAGAATATTGAATAAAAAATGTTAGGAAAATATTTTGATAAATATGTCCATATCAAAGAAAATGTTAGGGTAGATGCCCTAAAAAATGAAGGCAAAATAAAATGTTAGGTTAGACAGAAAAGAAAAAGAAATCAACTCTGAAAGTGTTGCAAATCTAAATGCCACTACTTTGTTCTAAATTCATTTTGAAAAATAATAGTTGTGTGCAGTTTGTTTAGATGCCACACTAGGTTATTTTATCCAATTATACAATTGCATCATAATTGGATTTGTTTTAAATTAATTCTCATAGGTAGAAAATAAATTGGCTCAACAGTTTAATTTGAGCCAATGGAAGAAATAAGGTATAGAGATAGATTGTTCATGAAAAGAAAATATTGGGTTGCTAGTTCAAATGCACTCTGAAAGGATAAGTAAAAATGTTAGGAATAGAAGGGTAGGTAGAAATGTGAAAGTTTGAAATGCTGAAATGGTTATTTCCTAAGTATCGTATAGCATCGCATCATTCATCAATGAATGAACCATTGGGCGGAAGAAAGTGTGATTTGCGATAACGCAGTCAACCGTTGGATGTCTACTGATTGCTGACCGTAGGATCATATCGCATCGCATCATTCATGAGTGAATGAACCATTGGGCAGAGGAAAGTGCGATTTGCGATTCATATGTTATCACTTCATTCATTAAAACACCCGGACCCACAGCAGTCGCGTCCGCCTATTATATCGTGACCCCATCGTTCATTCCCCACTCACATGTTAAACTCCCTCCACCTCACCTCTCATCCCACACACTCCTCCTCAATCATACGGTCCACACTCCCTTTCGGCCCTCATTCACCGTCCAAAGTTTATCGGCGGGGGGGGGGGGGGGGGGGGGGCCGAAATGGGCAGTCTTTAATACTGCCCATATAAACCACAAAAGTACCTTTTAGTCTTTCGGGACTAAAAATCTCAAAACCACAAACCGCTCCGTCTTACCCCCAAACGCGGTATCCTTCATAGTCGTTACCGCCACCCCACGTCACCTCCACGTCACGTTCCACTTCATATCTCCCGTCCAATCATCGGCCACCTATCCGTTGCCCATTCATTTCCGCTCCTGCGCATTTATAACCAAATGTCCGTTAATTAACCCGTTGAATAATTAATGAACTTTCAAACGTTCAGCACCACCTTTCCACTCCATTTTTCTCTTTATAAGCACTATGCTATACATTTCAAAGGTTACATAGTTAACTGCTGCGACCCAGATTATTCTTCAAGCTCGCCTGCTCAACAGCTCAGCCACTTGTCCTGTTCGCAAGCACATCTCCCAGGTCCACTTGTCAGTTACCTGTCTCCATTCTGGTAACTCCTTTTTTATCATTCTATCATTTACAGTCCACAGTCTCGTTTACCAAAATGCCTCCCAAGGGAAAAACAATTGTAGAAGTGTCAAATCCTCTAATTCAACCACAGATTGATTTCCACCATACCGCATTAGTTGACAAGGATTGCAAAATCATTGAGACTTCTTCTCAATTCGATTTATTTGAAATTTATTGTTGGTGGGAAGAGCAGCGAATTGACTAGAGTAATGAAATTGGGCTTTGGGAATCCCAATGGCCCCATTATATTTTTCCACAAATACACAGAGCTCCAAAGTTTGTGAGGAAATGCCATGAATCTTATGATCCTAGCCAAAGAGCCATTATCTCACCTACTGGAGAAATCCTCTGTCCCATTAACGCTGATTCAATTGAGAAAATGTTGCAAGCCCCTGCCAAAACACCAACTCATCCTTTTTCTCATGAAAATCTGATAGAAGCTTATAACAAACTGGACTTTACCAAGAGATCCCAGACCCTGGAACTGTTTTTAACAATTGGTAGTCCTCTACCAAAGAGAAACCCCCCTTATGATTCATCTATGTTTCCTGATAGAACCAGGCATATTACTACTATCCTGTCCTATTTGCTTGGTTATCACTCTGATCAGTCTATCAATGAAGCCATCCTTGGTTTCTTGTCCATGTTTTCTTCTGATTCTAAGCCTACTGTCATTTATGATTTCAGTCATTTTATAGCAGAGACCATACATGAGTAGTTTGTCAAATTTAACACTGAAGAAGTATTCAAGTATGCTTCAGTACTTGTGTATCTGTTTATATATTTTCAGGGGGACAAATTCCCATTTTCTTTGCAGAAACTTGATGAAGAAGGATCGCCACAGTCAGTGATTTTCTGGACTTCAATGGGGATGAAGGAGAAAGAAGAATTCACATATAAGCAGTTCATAGAACTGTTTATTCATCCAACCCTCAGCCTTATGAGCAGCACTCCATTACCAAGGATCAATGAAGAGATTGTCAAAGAACTTCAGTTCATAGATCAAGCTGCAACAGGAGATTGGTATTGCTACCAGAACTACACAAAAATCAGGGTTTTTGGCTGTGAGCTTCCACCCTACAAACTGCCAAAGTACCTCCCTGTTAGAATCTTTGCACTGGAGTACTTGAGGCAAAGATTGAATGCAAATGAAGTACATTTAAGCTCAAAGCTCAAAGCTCAAGTTGGTCCCTTCATTTGTAATACCAGGGCAGCAAAAGAGGAAACTGATAAGCTGCTAAAAGAAATAAAATTTTCTCTCAGTTTCTCTTGGTCATATGACCCATTGGGAGTCATCTCCAAACTCAGGGTGGAAAATAAGTTCACACCATATCATCATACAGCTAGGCCTAAGATAGAACAGTTCAAGAATCAGTTGGAATGGACAGAGAATGCTCTCGAGGTGTTGGAAATACTGGGGGGGTGAATCAGTGTTTCTTTTCAATTGTTGTTTTTACTAGTTAAATCATTTATATTTAGAACACAAAATGAACAATAGAAATAAATGCTTTTATTAATATAATCTTTCCAATAAATCAGATACAATGTATATAAGGCTCCAATATGTTGCCAAGCACCAAAGTGGACTTTTTGTGAGGCTCCAACCTCCAGGGCACCAACCCTATCTTGTCATGCACCAACCTTGGATTTAGGAGCACCAACTGCAAGGACACCAATCCTTCCAATTCTGAGGCACCAACCCCAAGGGTTCGACCCTATCTTGTCAAGGCATGTTTTGATTGCATTACACTGCTCTCAAAATCTTCTTCACTGTGTTTTGTCAATCCACTGCTTCATTGCTACATCAATGGCAACCCGTCTTCATATGAAGGAGTCTTCACAATTCTTCATATTTCCCACACTGAGTCTGCAAGGTTACCTCATGATGATTTCAAATACCCATCATGATCTCCAACAATGTTTCCAAGATCTGCTAATGCTTTTCAACAAGATATCTTTGATAAGTTGCGCTAAGCCCTCAATATTTGAACAAAGGCAATCCTCTGTTTTCAACCCTCTGTTCTTTACTGTTGTGGTAACTGTTTCAGGCGAGACTATTGTTCAACTTAGTTATGATCTGTACAGCTCCTCTTTTAAATCATCACAGGTTCAATCATTTCAAAGGTTAACCTAATCAATAGAGTTGCTCATCCTTCGACTTCCTTCTTTCCTGCTGGACCTTCGGCTTCCTCCTGTCCTGCTGGACCTTCGGCTTCCTCCTGTCCTGTTGGACCTTCGACTTCCTCCTGTCCTGCTGGACCTTCGGCTTCCTCCTGTCCTGCTGGACCTACCGCTTGCTCTATTTCTTCCAGTTCACCCCTTGTGAACTTTCCTTGTTCTTTGTTATATATGCCTGATATGCCTGACCTTTTGGCTTCCTTTTTCGCTCGCATGATCTTCGGCTTCCTCTACGCTCGCTCGACCTTTTGGCTTCCTTCTTTGATCACTTGATCTTCGGCTTCCCGATCTTTGGCTTCCTCTGTCTCTTCGAGTTCACCAATGCTCAAAAGACACGTTCATTTGGAAAAGCGTCTGAATTACAATAGTGTTGCTTATTAAAATTATATCAGAGAGGCCCTTTTTAATATTCATACAATAGACTCATTACTTACGGAGGATTTCATAGGAGAGGCTATACCCATATTGGAGATCCCACGTGCCACGTCATTCCTTTAATCGCAATCGCAACTTCTGGAGGTCTTTTACAAGTCGTGCCCATAACATACTTTGTCCTCTGATATCAACATCATCGATCTTCACGTATCAACATAGTTAAAAACCATATAATGGGTGGTCCCACCAGCCACATCATCACCTTAATCGCAATCGCAGTTTTTCGGAGGTTTGCACATAACACAGTGATTCCACTACTGCTGACGGAGCGGATGCGATGTGATCTTAAGCAGTTGTTAATAAATCCGTCAGGTCCACAACCTTGTCGCAATCGGCGGTTTTCCATTGTTACATCTCTTCAAGACTTGCGATATGCGACGGATGCGATATTTCTTTAGGACGTATTGTAATGGTGCAGCGGGTCCGCATATTTATATCACAATCGGAGTTTTAATGTGACAATAGCTTTAAAAGGACTTGCAATGTGGCAGATGCGATGTTGTATTACGCCGTATTGTAATGGTGTCGTGGGTCCATATATATATCGCAATCACAGCGTTCAAGTGGCATTCCTTTGTGATACATGACTTCCAATGCAGATGCAATATAACATTAAATCATGTCATAATGGTGTAGTGAGTCCACAATAATATTGCAATCGCAATTTTAATGCGACATTCCTTTAAGACTTGCGATGTGAAGGTTTTGATACACGCAGATGCAATATTACAATAGGGTGGTTTATAATGGAGCAATCGGGTCCGCATCTTATATCACAGTCGGGGGATTCAATGTGTCAAGCCTTCATAACTTGCAATGCGATATTAATTAGGGCGTATTGTAATGCTCCTCCGATATTGTTGTTTCTCCTGTGGCTTATCTTCCTGTGACTTCTCTTCACTCTTCCGCTCTTCCGATAGCTCTTCTTTCTATGATGTGTTCCTCTTTTTGGCTCTTTCCTCTCTGCGTGTTCCTCTTTGCTCCTTCTGATATTTCATGCGATATCTCTGATATGGCTCCTCTGATGTTAACTCCTCTGATACTTTGCAATACTCCTCCGATATGTTAACTCCTCTGATATTTCTCCGATATTTCATGTTAACTCCTCCGTTAACACTGTTTATACACCTCCGCCGATGTGTTCCTCTTTGCTTCTCGTGGCTTCCAATGACCTCTTCCGATAGCTCTTCTTTGATTGCTCCTGTTCTTGATTTCCAATGGCTTCCAATGTCTTTCCAGTGGCTTCCCTGATGGGTTTTCTCCTTGGCTTCTTGCTCCTGTTGCTTCATAGATCTGCTCTGCTTCTCCTTGACTTCATATCATCATTTAGTATCCTAGAATATTGACATATTGACATCAATGACAATCTAGATCAACAATCTCCCCCTTTGTCATTGATGGCAATATTCTTCTTCTCTCCCCCTTTGACACCAATGGCAAAGGAGTGCTCAGGGACTCCCCCTATCAAACTGCTTTTGTTCTTTATGAATAGTAGATCTTCATGGGTATGTTACTCCCCCTGTCATAGTGCTCTTCTTTTTACTCAAGATAGAAGGATTGATGCCTTATCATCAACTAGCACATTATCCCTTCTTCATGTCTCAAAGAACTACTTCATCATGGCTTCAACAATGCTTAAAGATGCTCCACTTCAATGCTTCCAAACAGATTGCAAATAGCCACACACCAAATGTTCAAGTCCAAGTTTTTATGCTTCAATCCATATTCTGTTGTCTCCACAGTCAGAATTAAGGAGTCTTTATAGTCTGAATCAGGAGAAGATGCCACTGAAATTGCTATCTTTCTTCATATCCAAGTTCCTTTGTATCTTTGTGCTTCTCCTTAAGTTACTGAGCTATATTCGACTGCACAACATTCTCCTTTCTATAGTCCTTTTGATGAGCCATCTTTTCCTTGTGTTCTTGTAAAAGTCTCTGTAAGTTATCTCTACTAGCAGATTTTGATATCCAATTTGTGACTATCTTTTAAATTCTTTTTACTGGTTGGCATCCTTTTGCAATGCTTTAGTTTTGCTAGATGCTGCGAACCGCTCTTGGTTCAAGCTTCATTCCCAGATGTATCTGTTTGTTTGAAGGTTGCCTCTATTTGTGTCCATACTTTACCTGTTCTCACATTAAATCCCTCAGTCAAGACATAAACTTCTGTAATAACAGCAACATAGTTATTTGCCCTATTTCTCTAGTATTAGATGACCTTCTCTACTACTCCAATTTCTGCTGAGTGATCAAGTGGAAAACATCTTCAACAACAGTCCAAAGAATGGTTAAGGGATCATGTTCTTCAATGTAGTGCTCCTGAGAAATGATCTATCAAATTATGATTGTTAGTATAGCTTATCAAGGATTTCATAATGACCCTTTCACGAATAGCTTCTGTGATAATGATCAAGAATCATAGGCTCCCCCTAACTGTATGCATCATCTCTTTTGGCAGAGTCTTCCAACCAAATGCTTAGATTATCGAAGATCAGGTCAATAACATGTGTTGTTGGCTGGAGAGTTCAAGGGACTTTCGGATTGTATTTGCTTCCTTCTCCATACTTGTGTAACTTTCTTATCTGGCATAGTTCTATCTAGAGAAGATGCCCATGTCAAGTTACAATTACGTGCCATATGACCAATGTTATGACACTTGAAGCATTCTATGTTGTTCATGAATAAGAATTCATGACTTTTTCTTGCGAAATTGCTTCTCGGAGATTGACGGGGATCATAATATCTATCTTTATGATATGCCCTACAATCTTTTGCCATGTGTCCAAAGTTTGTACAAGAATAACAATAACCACAAAATAAACTTTGGTACCTGGGAGATGGAGATTTCCTTGATGTACTTCTGAAGTCTTTCTGCCTTGAGATCCTTTGATGATAACCATTGCTTCTCGCATCCTTGACATCATCTACATTTCTTCTTGTAGCGGGATTTCTTCCATTGTTGCCTTAACTCTTCTCCTTGCCTTTGTTGGAACTGGGAGCATCAACATTTCTCTTTGGCTTCCTCACATCCTTTTTGTTTGAAACATTATCATTCTTGCTTAAGGATTCACCTGCATACCCGAGACCTGATTTATCAAATGGACATCTTTGATGGTTGAGCATGTCATCCAAGGCTTGAGAGCTCTTCAAGGTTTTGTCCATCCCTTCAACTTTTTTCCTGAGGGAGACAATTTCTTCTTCCAATCTTTCACAATCATTATTCTTCTCAGCAAGTTGTTTCTCAATCTCTTCCTTAATACGTATTGCTTCATTTGCTTCTAATTTAAGGGAGATGATATCTATCTTCATTTTCCTTTGCTAGACTGCTCTCCATTTCTTCCTTGATCCTTGTAGCTTTCAGTTGACATACCATGGTGTTTCTCTCCTTTTCTGATTCATCAACCTGCCCTTCTATGATTGCCAATGCTTCCATTGTCTTCTCAGCTCCTTGTGCTAACTTTCTTGCTTCTTCTAGTTGAGATTTGAGAGAGGAGACCTCTATCTTGTATTGACCAATCTCTTCAAGTTTGTTCAAGCTCTTGTGCCTTGTTCAAGTTGACTTGACAAGGTATCTTCCCGTTTCTTTGCTTTATCCAATTGATTTGTCATGGATATGACTTCTTCATGATGCTTTCCTTTGCTTTGATGAAATTCCTTCTTAAGCTTCGCAAGCTCTTCATCCCTTTCTTGTACTTGAAGCTTGACAAGCTCAACTTTCTTCCTTGTTTGATCTTGGTCACCAGCTAGTGCTTTCTTCTTAAGTTCCTCATTTTCCTTTTTCAAGTTGATAATCTCTTCCATGGCAGCCATAAGTTTAGCGAGGAGATCTTCTACAAAATCTTTTTCATTCTCTTCATCTTCTAGGTCTTCTTTAGCCTTGATCTCATCATTCTCATTTTCAGCTTCTATGATGGGTTCTAGATTTCCTTCTTGGTTTCCATCATCTTCTTGACTGGTGGTCATGATCAATGCTCCTTTTGAGTGAAGGTTATGAAGTTTGTCCCATATACCCTTCGCTGACGAACATTTTCCTAAATTGTTCTTTACAACATCAAGTAGCCCATTCAAGGTTGTCTTCATTTCTTTTGCATTGTACTCCTTGGATTCTCCATCCATCATGCTATCAACAATCACTGATTTCCAGATTTCAATGCCTTGAGTCTTTAAGAAATTCCTCACTCTTTCTTCCCATCTATTAAAGTTTCCATTGAACCATGGAACCTCCTCAAATTGATTGTCTTCTATTTCAGTGGTATAGGGAGACACATCTTTAGGAGGATTGGAGACTTTCTTCCTTGGCTTCGCCATTTATGTTCTAAAGATCAACCTTCAAGCTGTTAGGCTTTGAGTGAAGCTACTGGCTCCAATACCAATTGTTGGAAATACTGAGAGGGGGCTGAATTAGTATTTCTTTTCAATTGTTATTTTTACCAGTTAAATCATTTATATTTAGAACACAAAATGAACAATAGGAATAAATGGTTTTATTAATATAATCTTTGCAATAAATCAGATACAATGTATATAAGGCTCCAATCTGTTGCCAAGCACCAACTTGGACTTTTTGTGAGGCTCCAACCTCCAAGGCACCAACCTTGGATTTAAGAGCACCAACTCCAAGGACACCAATCCTTCCAATTTTGAGACACCAACCCCAAGGGCTCCAACCCTATCTTGTCAAGGCATGTTTTGATTGCATTACACTGCTCTCAAAATCTTCTTCATTGTGTTCTGTCAATCTACTGCTTCACTGCTACATTAATGACAACCCGTCTTCATATGAAGGAGTCTTCACAACTCTTCATATTGCCCACACAGAGTCTGCAAGGTTACCTCATGATGATTTCAAATACCCATCATGATCTCCAACAATGTTTCCAAGATCTGTTGATGCTTTTCAACAAGATATCTTTGATAAGTAGTGCTAATCCCTCAAAATCTACACAAAGGCAATTCTCTATTTTCAACCCTCTATTCTTTATTGTTGTGGTAACTGTTTCAAGCGTGACTATTGTTCAACTCAGTTACGATCTGTACTGCTCCTCTTTTAAATCATCACAGGTTCAAGCATTTCAATGGTTAACCCGATCAACAGAGTTGCTCGTCCTTCAGCTTCCTCCTTTCCGGCTAGACCTTCAACTTCCTCCTGTCCTGCTGGACCTTCGGCTTCCTCCTGTCCTGTTGGACCTTCGGCTTCCTCCTGTCCTGCTGGACCTACCGCTTGCTCTGTTTCTTCCAGTTCGCCCCTTGTGAACTTTCCTTGTTCTCTGTTATAGATGCCTGATACGTCTGACCTTTTGGCTTCCTTTTTCGCTTGCTTGATCTTCGGCTTCCTTTGCGCTCGCTCGACCTTTTGGCTTCCTTCTTCGATCGCTTGATCTTCGACTTCCCGATATTCGACTTCCTCTGCCTCCTCGAGTTCACCAATGCTCAAAAGACACGTTCATTTGGAAGAGCATCCGAATTACTATAGTGTTGCTTATTAAAATTATATCAGAGAGGCCCTTTTTAATATTCATACAATAGACTCATTATTTACGGAGGATTTCATACGAGAGGCTATACCCATATTGGAGATCCCACGTGCCACGTCATTCCTTTAATTGTAATCGCAACTTCCGGAGGTCCTTTACAAGTCGTGCCCATAACATACTCTGTCCTCCGATATCAACATCATCGATCTTCACGTATCAACATAGTTAAAAACCATATAATGGGTGGTCCCACCAGCCACATCATCACCTCCATCGCAATCGCAGTTTTTCAGAGGTTTGCACATAACACAATGATTCCACTACTGCCGACGGAGTGGATGCGATGTGATCTTAAGCAGTTGTTAATAAATCCGTCGGGTCCATAACCTTATCGCAATCGGCGGTTTTCCATTGTTACATCTCTTCAAGACTTGCGATATGCGACAGATGCGATATTTCTTTAGGACGTATTATAATGGTGCAGCGGGTCCGCATACTTATATCGCAATCGAGGTTTTAATGTGACAATAGCTTTAAAAAGACTTGCGATGTGGTAGATGTGATGTTGTATTACAGCGTATTGTAATGGTCCCATGGGTCCGTATATATATCGCAATCGCAGATTTCAAGTGGCATTCCTTTGTGATACATGACTTCCAATGCGGATGCGATATAACATTAAATCATGTTATAATGGTGTAACGGGTCCACAATAATATCGCAATCGCAGTTTTAATGTGACATTCCTTTAAGACTTAAGATGTGAAGGTTCCAATACACGCGGATGCGATATTACAATAGGGCGGTTTATAATGGAGCAATCGGGTCCGCACCTTATATCGCAGTCGGGGGATTCAATGTGTCAAGCCTTCATAACTTGCGATGCGATATTAATTAGGGCATATTGTAATGCTCCTCCAGTATCGATGTTTCTCCTGTGGCTTATCTTCCTGTGACCTCCAATGAATCTGTTTATGCTCCTTTGCTGTTTTCTTCCTATCAGTTCTTCTTGGGCATATGTTACATGCAATACTTCCAATATCATTGTTTCTCCTGTGGCTTATCTTCCTGTGACTTCTCTTCACTCTTCCGCTCTTCCGATAGCTCTTCTTTCTATGATGTGTTCCTCTTTTTGGCTCTTTCCTCGCTGCGTGTTCCTCTTTTCTCCTTCTGATATTTCATGCGATATCTTTGATATGGCTCCTCTGATACTCTGCAATACTCCTCCAATATGTTAACTCCTCTGATGTTTCTCTGATATTTCATGTTAACTCCTCCGTTAACACTGTTTATGCACCTTCGTCGATGTGTTCCTCTTTGCTTCTCGTGGCTTCCAACGACCTCTTCGGATAGCTCTTCTTTGACTACTCTTGTTCTTGATTTCCAATGGCTTCCCTGATGGCTTTGCTCCTGTTTCTTCACGGATCTGCTCTGCTTCTCCTTGGCTTCATATCATCATTTAGTATCCTAGAATATTGCCATATTGACATCAATGACAATCTAGATCAACACCAGGAGGTTGAGGTGTGGGTAGTCTCTACATCAAATATGCAAACTCCAATTGCACAGGAAAAGGCAGCTAAGAGAGGGAGGGAAGAACAATCTTCACCTGCAACAGAGGCAACAAGCCAAGGCTTCAAGGTCTTTCACAGGAAAAGTAAACAAAGGGTCTCTATGAATATTGATTCACAGTTTGGTGACCAGTCTATACAATCTCCAACTCAGTCTACCACTTCTCATGAACAACAGATAGTCCAAATTGTTGGAGGCATTCCAAAGAATAAAGAGGAAGACATCTTCCATGTCTTTAGTGAAATTAAAAGAAAGAATGAAGAATTGAAGTTGAATACTTACACCCAGTTCTGGAAGCATTCTTCCAGCTCTCAAGCAAGGCTTCTTTCAGTCTTTGACTCTGAGAAAGGGAAGATGCAAATGGCTTTCTTGCAGGCCCAAGTTCCCCAACCCAGGACTACAGCACAATATCAGAAACACACTTCTTTTGAGTTCAATGTTCAGGATGTGCATCCAATTGATCAAATTGAGATGCACAAACAAACTGGACAGATGATTGCTTCAACCTTGACAAACACTGCTATGAGTTTGTCAAAAATGCAGGTTACATTGGCCAACATTCAGTCACAACTAAAGTTGGAGAAGGTCTCCTCATTAGCAAAGGATACCAAGATTCAGTCCCTAGAAAATCTAGTGCTAAGGATGGGATATGATCCATCAAACATAAATGTTGCAGAGGAGCTCATTAAGAAAAAGAACATTGAAGTTGCAGCACTAAAGAAACAGTTGAAACTACCAGCATTTGAGGATCCAATGGCCAAAGAAATCGAGGAGACAGAGACTCAAAAGTCAGACATGATGAAGCTCATCATAGAACAGAATTTGCAAATAAAACAAATGGAGGAGTAGATGGAGAAATTGGTTAAGGAGAAGGAGGAAGCTATCAAGAACATTCAAACTTCAATAGATGTAGTTTCTCTTGAAGCAATTCCCATCACCAGAGTTTCTACTACAGCAACAGGTACAGCAAAAGGAACTGAACAGCTTACTGAAGTTGTTCAGAACCTGTCTATCCAGACAGGAGAAATCAATAAATTAAAAGATGAACTCAAAGAATTACGGCTTTTGAAGTCTATATCAGACAGTACACACACAACTGAAACAAACAGACTTAAAGGCCAAGTGGAAGTGTTGAAGAAAGAACTCACAGATTCCTTCATAGGAAACAAGTTGGGTTTAGCAAAAGAAATTCTGTGGGAAGAAATCACAGAGGCAATCAAGGAGATTTGGCCCTCCATTAAGATAATATTCAATCAAAAAGATCTCTTGGAAAAATCTCAAGAAGCAGTGGAATCCATAACTATGCAGCTGGAGGATATGCCAGAGACTGCCTCTAATATAATCAAATTTCTGAATTCCAAGGATGACTATGAGCTTGAGGAGTTAAGGATAAGTGACAGAACTACAACAATATTAGAAGTGAAGAAGATCATCACTAATAAGAATCTCATCCTTCAGCTACAAGAAAAGTGCAGCAATGTTAAGAACATAGTTCAAAGATTCTTCAACAAAATTGAACCTTTGATCAGTAAAGGTTTACCTTCTATGATGGTTATTAATGATAAATTGATGCCAATTGAGGATTATGTCAAGAAGTTAACAGAGGTGGGAACCCATGCAGCTTCAGTAGCCAATATCAAAGGATCAGCAACACCAGCTCTCATAGTAAAAGCACTCAGGGATTCTTTCTTTATCCTAGATGAAATCAAGCATATATTTTTGGTAAAACCCACTTTTACTAAATATATCGAGATGGATGAAATCTACAGGAGGGTAACAAAGATTTCTATCCCAGATAAGAAACGCTAGGAAGAATTAACAGATTTACTTGATTAAGGATTATTGAACAGCATTTAGCTTTTGAGGGAACAGTCAGCCAGCTTCAACCACTTTTCAACTTTTTCAGTGATAGTCATCAAACAGTGCAGCACCAAAGCAGTGCTAGATCATTAGATAGTTTTATTTTTGATTGTGTAAATAATCTATTTTTGTAAAAGCAGTTCAGGATATTTTTCGTCCTACTGTTGTATAAATAACTCTCTTCACGAGTTATTAAGGGTTGCACCCTTGAAGAAGCATTTCTAGACATCTGATGTAATTAATCTTTTTGGATCATTAATACGAAGCAAAGGATTTTGAATTCTGTTTTACACAGTTTGTGTTTCCTGTAAATTTTTCCAGTGTCATTCATTATGTTTTTCTTCATATAATTGTGTCTTGCAGAGATAACTAGGTAGGAATAATTGTATTTCAATTTATTCCTATAAGCTTTTTGAAGTGATTATCTATAAACAGAATGAATTAATGAACTATTTGTTTAATTAATTCCCTCAAAATCAATAAATCATTAGCATATTTTGTAAGCTCGTGTATTTTCTCAAACCTATAAACATGGTTTAAAGGTTTTCATACTTATGATTATCTAGCTTTCAATTTGAAAACTGTGGCAATCATATTACTTTTCTATTTCTGCTCATCATCATAAAAGCTATTTCACTATGTAAATATTTATAGCAGCCCTCTACTGAGATATTGATATTATTCAAGAGGTTAGGCACATCAGTTCTATATCTGTTTCATCCATTGGTCTCCCAAATTAAAACAAAACCCCCAAAACATTTATCTTAGATGCTCTGGCATAATAACTGACCATTATTATCTCAGAGGTACAACAGGAGGTACTCCACCAAGAGAATATTGGATATTTCAAGAAAAATTGGACTCCTGGACCTGGTGGTTAAGTCAAAGTCAATTTTTTTAGGAAATTAGCTCAAAATAATTAATTTTGAGCTAATTAAAATGGAATTAAATGATAAATTCGAAAATTCCTCAAAAATAAAAATTCAACAGCTAAAATTAAAAGATAATCAAGAAATTTTCAACGGCCGAGATTATTTTGACGAAGATCAAGCAAACTAGCTGTTATTTTTCCACTTGGAGGATTTATCTATAAATTAGAGAATCATTTGAGTCTCTAGCCATCTGATTTCTAGCTAAGAAATTGTTGCTGAAGCATTGATGTAACACTATTGTCCCACTGGGAACTTTTATTTCTATCATAATAAAGACTTTCGGGTGCAGTCCAAGGTGTTCAGTGTTCATGTGCTACAGGCTTTCCTATGTTATGCTTGTAAATGATAAAAGTTGTTTGTCATTAGATGGGGATAAAGTCATTCTATTGATAGTTTTGGGCTAATCTTAGATGATTTGATTCGTCATATGATTAACATATTTCCTTGAGATATATACATAATGTTTGCAGGTACCCCAGTCCTTGGTCTCCAAGTTCACAAACTATGGACATGAACCGACTTTGTTTGGATCCCAAATATTTATGCAGTTGATCTAAACTTCGCTAAGGCTATAGTGTGCATTGGGATTCTAAAGTGCTTTTAGCCATTTATCAAAGAAAAACTCCATAAAAAAAATTTCAAATTTTATTTTAAAACCGTTATATATTTGTAAAATAATTTTGTAGATTATTTTGTAAATAATTTTGTAGATTATTTTGTAAATAATTTTTGCTAATTGGGTTTTTGGGGTTTTGAGATTTCGAATATATTTGGGGTTTTGGGTGTTTGTGAATCTATTTGTACATGTGAAATAAAGAGAAGAAGTTGGAATAGAGCTAGATCCAGGCCCTTGAGGGTAAGATTTAATCTCTAGATTTTTTTGCAGGGCCAGCCATTGGAAAATTCACAGCAAAATTCAGATCTGAAGCAAATAAAATTTTCAGAAGTTGGGGTTTCAAGTTTTAGACCTCCTTGGCCCGGATCTAGCCCTCCTAGGGCCAGCATCTCCCTCCCTACACCTTGCGTCAGCCTAAGAAGGCCCTACATCATTCTTTTCGGCCTCTTGGAGGCAGGTTGTAGCCTCTAAGGGCCTCGGCCATCCTTTAAACCCCATGCGTCAAAGGTTTTAGCCCTTTTTTGGGCTGGTCATGGGCCTAGAAGGCCTTGGCCCCACTTTCCTACCCTAAACGGTTTCCCTTTGGGCTAGTCGTGGGCTTTTCATGCCATAATTTGCCCTCTAGCCCTAACGTCAAGCCTTCTAGGGCTTTTCCCTTCTTTGCCCTTTTCTTGGCCCCTTTTGCCTCCTTTTCAGTCTTCATTGGCCTCTCTGTCTTAGTTGTTGTCTTCTTGAGCCTTTTCCTTTACCTCTAGCACTCTTCCAACGCTAATTTGGCCCTTAGTCACTCTCTGAATTTTCTGGACTGAATACTTGGTGGTTTTTCCGGTTTTTGGCCTCAAAAAAATTTGGTTTTCAGGTGGCAAACTCATCCTAAAGTTTCAGCGAATTTGGACCAAGGGATCTTCAAGGCCTTGAGCCTAGGGTTTGCTCTCTAAACCTCAGTTTTCTCACTATTTTGCTACTGCTGTAAACTTTTATATTTTAACAGTGATATAAGTGCCCTAAATCACATTAAGTTGGTCAAAATACTCTTAAATTGCAAAAATTGAATTTTCCTAAAATTTGGCCACTTGGGCATTTATCATCTAGCCTAGATCTGAATTTTTGCTCACTGGAATTGACTGCATAACTGAATAGATCAGATCTGAAATTTTTTGAATAATTCACTTAAAAGACTCAAAATACTAATCTTTCAACTTTGGCAAATTTTTCCTAGTTTTGGGCATATTTGGCACTTGTAGCATCTCTAACTCACTGATTTGCTGATTTGCTTACTGCTGTAATAAGACATCAGATTTGATCTAAGTCTGAAAATTGCATTTCAAGTGAGCTAAAATTCATTGTTTCACTTTGGCAAGTTGTTGGGCACTTTAGTGATCAAATCTAGTTGCTTTAGGCTTGTCATCTCTTGGGTTTAAAGTGATTTCCTTACTGTTGTTATAAGTCTCTTACTGTTGTCATATCATTCACTTACTGTTGTCATATCATTCACTTGTTGCTTATTAAGAGGTCATTGGAACATAAATTGCATAAGTGCTTTCATATTGGTACATTCTATTGTTTCTTGTTCCTAGCATTGATATTGTGGAGGTGGCTAACATTGTGTTTTCCTTGTGAGTTTATATGCTATAAAGTTCAATATTCACATCTAATAAGTTCACTCACTAAAAGCACTCTAATCATAACTTTCCTAAATATTAATTTTGAGCACTTAACATCTAATTGGCATTGTGATATTGGCATAAGAACATCTTGAATAATTGTTATTGGCTTCTTGTGGAGAAGTGCTCTAAGTTCTTTTACTTGTATCGCTGGTTAAAGTATTTTGTGGAATCATTTCATTGGCACTTGTATCCTTACGCACTTGTCTTGTTTTAAGATTGTCTTCTAATTGTTGTTAAGTACTATTGTCATAAAGAGTAATCATAACTTAAGTACTTAAACACTTAGCAAATCTTAACACAAGTAACTTCACTCCTAATCATTGCATAAGCATTCTAGTCTTAGTTTTGCACTTAATAAATTACGTCCAAGCATAAGCGTGATTAATAGACTCCTAGGACAACCTTCTCTCATCTAGCTTGAGGGATTCAGCCCTTCTTAGTGGTTAACATAGTGACCATGCAGTCGTCAAAGCCACAGTCTCTGCAGCATCGAAGGCACTAGGTGATTGGAACACAGGGGGAGGTATCGTTAATCAGGCCATCGCCTGTTTCTTATTGGCTTCCATCTCACAACCTACTCTGAACACTGTTTCTCAAAACAGTTAAGGAAAAGGTTCAACTTAGATTGGGCATTAATCTAAAAATAACCAAGATCTTTGCATCACACCTAGTTATTAAGAGTTGCATCTTCATATAGTTTAGTTCATCATATAAGCGGCAGTTGTCCATCCGATTATTTGGCTATAATTTCTAATAAGCAAGAAGTTTTGACTCCATCAGACACTAATCTCAATATTAAATCTAATCAAATCCTTAATCTTGCTAAATTCAGCCAAGTAGCTTGGCTAGTCAACTGTGTCTCCCAAACAAGTTGGTTCCCAACTTGTTTTCCTCCACCTCATTTCCATAGAGACTACCCCCCATAGCTTGTTGTTGGGAGGCAGCTAGAATGGAGTGGGCGGGGATCAAAGTGACAACCCCTGCCCTAGCAATTGTCGCAGTTCCTGTACAATCCGAACGACAACACCACCTATAAAACAAAAAGGCCAAGTGGGGTTGCCGCCTATTTCACCACTTCCACATGACCATGTAGCCCTTAATCGAACGATCTGTTAATCTTTGTGTAGTTCTACTAATTATTAAGTTTATTAAATCAAACCCCAATAGCATATGATCATTTTGGATGTAATGCATCTCCTATTTTGCTTCATGGAATCCTGCTTTGACTTGTTGACCAAGTTGTAACTAGCCACTACCTTCTATGATTAGAAAAAATTGAAGTTGCATGAATTCCTCTCTTCAAACTACACAATTTGAGACCAAGTTGACTTTTTGACCATCAAGACCACTTGGCATTGGGAACCGTGAACTACCTCAAGGAGCGTGAAAGTTGTTAATATGACACTGCCAAGCATGAGAACTGTCTAAGGAATACTGCACCAAAGTTAAGGCCACCTACAAACTCTATAGACCATAACCATGTGGTAAGACATTCGTGGAATACTGCACCAAAGCCAAGGCCACCTACAGACTCTATAGACCATAAACATGTGGTAAGACATTCATGCACCTTGACGTGCACTGGACTAGCCCATACACCAGCGATCACCCCTACAAATGAAGGCTCCCATAATGATAAAACCATGAGCCCTAAATGGAGCTCACTTAAGGCCCTCAAATCATGTAGAGGATGATAGGGACCAAACGTGAACTTCAAGGGGCTACCCATGTTTCGAACCAAACAACAAGATATAGAGTCAATAATGAGACACAAGGCCTAGGATACCTAATACATGGGCCTCAAATAGTTTTTACATTGCTTTTTTGACTTGTGACTTTGGGATTCAAATGGTGGTGATAAATATTGCAAAAGTTTTAATGTACCCTTGCTAACATGAGGTGCAACATGAAGGAAGGTCATTATTAAGATGTGTTTCTCAATAAGTACAGGCATCCCATTATGGATTCAAAGTCAACCTCAAAATGTCTTTATGGGGAAGCATGTTGCATGACTAAGCCTAGAAGGCTTGGAGTAGCAACTCCCACTCTTTGGCCCTAGACTCTAAACTGCATACCCTTGCATTTGAATGTATATAAGGTCTATCTATGAAAGATGTGTTTTTGCAATTAGTATCACTTCTTAACTCTAAGGAACAAATAAGAGATACTGCTCTACAGATAGGCAAAGTTATTGGAATTTTTCATGAGAATGATTGGTGCATGGTGATCTAATAACATCAAATATGAGTACTTGCTTCATACAAAAAATCATCAAAGCAATGGTCAACTTTCCTGACAATTGAATCAATCTTGAGGGACTACTACAAAGGCTCCTATTCTAGTTGTGTTCCAACAAGAAAAAGATGATGTGCATGTGCAAAATTCCTAACAGCCAACAATCATAATCAACCCCGTAACACTTCATGTCATCAGGGGTACATATAGATTTTTGCAGTATATTTCACCACCATTGTAAGCCCAAGGTCACAAGTCAAAAGCCTTGTAACAACCATGTGAGGCCCTATATTAAGTGTCATAGACCTTGTTTTGGGTCGAACCATGGCTAGTCCCTTTGGGTTCATTTTTGGCTCCTTTCATCCTGCATAGGATTGAAGGACCTTAAATGGGCTTACTTGTGGACTCATGGTTCTAGGGGAGCCTACTTTATGTAGGGGTTATCAACTTATTACTAGTGCCTCGGCCAATCTATCCCACATGAAGGTGCACCTATGTCTTACCTCATGATTTTATCTATTGAGTCTATATGTAGCCATGGCTTTGGTGCAGTATCCCTCAGACAGTTTTCATACACGGTAGCCTCACAAAATCAACTATTCACATCTCACGAGGCAGTTCATGTTTCCCAATGCAAGTGGTCCCGGAAGTCAAAAAGTTAACTTTATCCCATATTGTTCAGCTTGATGAGAGGATGACATGCCACATAGAATATTTCCAAACAGTGAAAGGCAGTGTCAAGTTACAACTAGTCAAAGGTGGTTGAAAGGTATTGCAAGTTTCTATGGAGCGTAACAGGGGCAAATCTTGACAGAATTTGACATGCAATATTGTTAATCTAGGTTTTCATTGATGTCAATATGGAATTGACCGGGATGGCAAATATTCTTGAGATGCTAGAATGTCATTGATGAAGACGTCAAGTCACTAATGAAGAAGTGCCAAGTTCCAAGTGCCATTCATGTACCTTGATGATCTAGGAGCTCTTGATGACCTTTGTAATGAATGTCCTTACCTTTGATGGTCTTGATGATCTTATGAAGCCATAACCTTAGATGTCCTTACCTCCAATGATCTTGATAATGGAAGACTATACGATGATGATGAAAGACTACATGCTGCATATGATTGATGACACATCACTGCACTATCTTGGGGACATGATGACATTTATGAGCCTATGAGATTTGATGAAGAAGCCTAACAAAATGAAGCCATCCATGAAGAAGAAGCCCTACACTTTATTTCTGCACTCATACAGGACCAGTCACATTAAAAATTATTTTTCACCTCCTTAAAGGCAGAATTATTCCATGAGACCTACACCATCTTAAAGAGCATAATTTTTCCTTTCCAACGAGCTATTACTCAGCCCGAAACTCCAAGCGGTTTGGGAGATATGAATTTTTTAAGTTAAGGAAATTGTTCTGTCCTTGAGCCAACCAGTGCAAGCCTACTTATGTCGGCCTACTCCAGAGACGTGTCCCTTCGTTCAAACAACAAAATGTGTATATATAGAAACCACAGACCCTCATTTCAGTCAGGTAATTTGGTGGTTTTTTCAGAGTTAAGAGACAGAAGAGGTAAGGAGGCCGAGGAGGGATACTTCTGTGGTTTCGTGGTGCAGAAAATTGATACCACGTATTTTTCTGCTGATATATTTTTTGAGTTTCGTTTTTCTGTGGAGAAGGACTCCTGAAGTAACCGCAGCCTTAAGAACCTTAGCCGAAGTAGAAGAGAAGGACTGTTGGACAGTCACTTGAAGACTTGGATCTGCACCTGTGACAAGTATGTATGGACAGCATTGCAGGGGCTCGGAATTTCTGAACAGAACCTTAGTTTAGGGAAGTTCTGGGCCATGCAAAGTCTGTAATAACAGCATAGAAGGAGGCTGAGTTAAGGCTAAAAGGGAAGCAGGATAGTGCAAACATTGAAACAATTTTAAGGCTGTGTTAAGGGCTGTTGCAGTGGCACAGGAAGCCCTAACCAGTGAGCTGCAAAACTCAAAATCTAGGGCAGAAAACAGAGTTACAACTCAAGCAGAAAAGGAAGATTGATACCCCTAATCTGAAGAAGATTTGTGCTAATATTTGTAAAGAAATGTTTCAGGAGTTCAATGGCATCTCAAATTTGAGAACAGATCCTCAAGCCTATTGAAGACATGTTGAGGAATTATTTAAGACATCTGGAAGGCTTGTGGAAGCTAATATTGAAGGAATCCTTGGTGAACATGATGCATCGCTGAAGCCATAATGAGGTGACCTTGGAGAATTTGCTTGGGTACGATGAAGTGCGGTGGCGATACCTTCTAATTGACAAGGTTGTCATTGATGATGTAGCATGGAGACTACAGTGAAGCTGAAGATTGACAGGGCTTGGTGAAGAAGACTTGGGGAGCCGTGAAGTACAACCAAACATATCTTGACAAAGCAAAGCTATAGGATTGGTGTCCTTGGAGTTGTTGCTCCTAAACTCAAGGTTGGTGCCTTGGATAAAATAGGGTCAAAGCCCTAGAGGTTGGAACCTCACTAAAGTCCAAGTAGGTGCTTGGCACATCCCAGGTTTGGAGCCTGGGTGTCTTCATCAAGGGTTGGAGTGTTGGACATTGGATAAACCAACGCTCCCCGTGTGTTTCATGACATGGACTAACTGCCTTTCGTGGATCCTTATCTCTGGCGATGCGATCATTGACTAACACTTGCGGGTTTTGGTCTAACGGCAATTGTGATTCCCAAGAAGTGGTATCAGAGCATAGGTCACGAGTTCAATACACACCCGGCTCGCATTGGGGGGGGGAGATTGTTGGACATTGGATAAACCAACACTCCCCGTGTGTTTCGTGACATGGACTAACTGCCTTTCGTGGATCCTTATCTCTAGAGATGCAATCGTTGACTAACACCTGCGGGTTTTGGTCTAATGGCAATCGTGATTCCCAACATGGAGCCCTACTTAAATGTACTTGATTCATTGTAAAGATTATATTAATAAAAGCAGTTATTTCTATTGTTCATTTTGTGTTCTAAATATAAGAAATCTAACTGGTAAAAGTAACAATTGAAAAGAAATATTGATTCACCCCCCCTCTCAGTATTTCCAACAAATGTCAAAATTGGTTGATAGAAGAGGACGAACAAAACCCACATTTTAGTTTCTCCAAATTCCCAAGGGCATTGGAGATCCATCAAGTGGTTGTGATGACATGGTAAAGGTAGTGATGATGTGGCCACATAAGGCATAATTTGCTCAAATGAAGCAAAACCTAGATGACATCAGGCCTAGTTGTTGGAAATACTAAGGGGGTGTGAATCAGTATTTCTTTTACAATTGTTACTTTTATGCCAGTTAAGATCACTTAATAAATTAGAACACAAAAATGTACAACAAAAGAATAATTTTATTAACAAGAATGGCGAGGACTCCAATCCTCTTTTTACAACAATTCAAGTACAATAACACTTCAGGGCTCCAACCCTAGATGAAGACTCCAATCTTCAATCAAACTAGGCTCCAACTTGTACTATACCACCAAGCTCCAACTTGGTCTACTTGAGGACTCCAATCCTCTAGGGCTCCAACCCTCTTATCTGGCTTAGGCTCCAACCTGGTCTTCCTGAGGATTCCAATCCTTTAGGGCTCCAACTCTTTACTTCTGTTCTCCAAGATAGGTTTGGCAATTCTTCAAGGCTTCCAATATCTTCTGCAACAAGCCTTGGCAATATCTTCAACAATGCCCTCAATTAATCTTCAAAACTCTTTGTTCATCAATGACAACTTTAGCAACCATAGAGGGTGTCTCCAAGACTGATGAAAACGAAATCTTGGTGTAAGCCAAAATCCCTCTTCACGTAAAGGTTTCGATCCTTGACCTGTGGGTTATGGCCCACAAGTCTCTTCGGAAGCATTCTAATATAACTTTTTAAATTACAGCCGTGGATCTTCATTAAAATCGAACATCCATGCGTAGGAGATAAACAATATGGAAACAATATATGTGTGAAGTCTTAATACCCCACGGCATGCATAATTAACAAACACACGGAAGTATATAATTCCGCTCCAATTCATTTGATACGGTCTCAAAATATATACAGCCACCTCTGTAAATGTCGCCATCTGCATCATCACCCAACACCAATGCGATGCAAGTCTTCGCTGCTCCCATTCGATACAATTGGCAATCGCACATCGCCATGATTGAATACCAAAACAATCAACTACTCCACAGCTCTGATCCGAAGTTCCCGGATCCGACTTGGCTTCCAAACTGACTTATAGAAATTGCGTCCGATTTATAGTGATATGATACCGCCTCAGATCCGATCTTAATTCAAATAAATTTAATACATATCGCGTCCAGCTCCCATTGAAATGAATTGTGATACGGAATGATTCCGATCCGAACCGGTGGCCATACACAGGACCGATACATCAACAAGTCGACTCTTAAATTTGTTTCAAAGCTCCAACGCAACACGCAAATTCAACAATGCCAGAATTTAATTAACACAGAATTCTTACTGTTGAAATGACCAATTATAAAACACACACATGCAGGCGTACACAATTAACACTGAACGTACTTTTATATATTTACAGAACAGTACAGACTAAGGCATTTCAGCCTTAGAAACAAGATCGTGTTCGCTACATTTTACTCTTCTCACCCATGCCTCTCCCATGCTCTATCACATTACATTTATACAAGAAGTGTTAGATCGGAAGGATCGATCCGATCCTTTCCTGATTTTCCTCTAACGAAGTTCTCCAAAATACATGCACGTAGATAACAATCCATCAAATCCTCTTTAAATCGGTTTTAGAGCAGATTTTCCTCCTGTTTTCCAGCTTGACTGTCCACGTCTTCATCACTCCTCTTGGATTCCTCTTTAAATTAGAAAAGGGTCAGATGCTCCTGCATCAGACTCCCGAGGTAAAAAAAAATTATGACCTCCTGGTCATATACTTCTCCTGGTCCTTAGTAATTCTACCCACTGTATTCCTTCAGTGGCACTGCCTTCATGATCTTCTGTGAGCTGCAACCAACCTCTGCAGTAACAGTCTCCTCTGTTACACGATACCTCACCAAGCCCTCCGCACTCGGTCTTTTGGCATCCTTCTGGTTCTCTTCTCTGGAACCAATTGAGCACACCTTGCTCTAGGTTGCTGCAAATCTTCTCACCTTCCGCTGCCGCCGTCTGCACAACAGTAAGACCATAAACTCTCCAGCTTTAACACAACTGTACCTCCTTCCCCTTCTGCTTGCATTCTTCTTCCTTCTCTCTGGAATCCTTCTCTCCGCAGGAAACTTTCCCTGCTCTGATACCACTTGATGAAAACGAAATCTTGGTGTAAGCCAAAATCCCTCTTCACGTAAAGGTTTCGATCCTTGACCTGTGGGTTATGGCCCACAAGTCTCTTCGGAAGCATTCTAATATAACTTTTTAAATTACAGCTATGGATCTTCATTAAAATCGAACATCCATGCGTAGGAGATAAACAATATGGAAACAATATATGTGTGAAGTCTTAATACCCCACGGCATGCATAATTAACAAACACACGGAAGTATATAATTCCGCTCCAATTCATTTGATACGGTCTCAAAATATATACAGCCACCTCTGTAAATGTCGCCATCTGCATCATCACCCAACGCCAATGTGATGCAAGTCTTCGCTGCTCCCATTCGATACAATTGGCAATCGCACGTCGCCATGATTGAATACCAAAACAATCAACTACTCCATAGCTCTGATCCAAAGTTCCCGGATCCGACTTGGCTTCCAAACTGACTTATAGAAATTGCGTCCGATTTATAGTGATATGATACCGCCTCAGATCCGATCTTAATTCAAATAAATTTAATACATATCGCGTCCAGCTCCCATTGAAATGAATTGTGATACGGAATGATTCCGATCCGAACTGGTGGCCATACACAGGACCGATACATCAACAAGTCGACTCTTAAATTTGTTTCAAAGCTCCAACACAACACACAAATTCAACAATGCCAAAATTTAATTAACACAGAATTCTTACTGTTGAAATGACCAATTATAAAACACACACATACAAGCGTACACAATTAACACTGAATGTTCTTTTATATATTTACAGAACATTATAGACTAAGGCATTTCAGCCTTAGAAACAAGATCGTGTTCGCTACATTTTACTCTTCTCACCCATGCCTCTCCCACGCTCTATCACATTACATTTATACAAGAAGTGTTAGATCGGAAGGATCGATCCGATCCTTTCCTGATTTTCCTCTAACGAAGTTCTCCAAAATACATGCACGTAGATAACAATCCATCAAATCCTCTTTAAATCAGTTTTAGAGCAGATTTTCCTCCTGTTTTCCAGCTTGACTGTCCACGTCTTCATCACTCCTCTTGGATTCCTCTTTAAATTAGAAAAGGGTCAGATGCTCCTGCATCAAAGACTTTTCATGATACCCAAACAATTTCCTCCAAGTTTACTCCATGAGGGCTTCAATCATGCATCAAGGTCTCCAAGAATGGCTTCTAGATGCCTTCATGAGGTCTTCAATAATGCTTCAAGGTGTCTTCAAGAAGTTGCTCCAAGATATTCTCCAAGGTGTTCAAATGCTCTTCAAATGTTGCTCCAATGTCTAGTCCAAGACCAGTCTTTAAACAAGAGTCTTCAATGATTCTTCAACACAACTTCAAGGGTTCAAGGACTGCTTCACAATGGTGCTCTTCAAATTGTTCAAGAAGGTTCTTCAAGGATCTTCAAGTGCACTTCAACAAGCAACTCCACAATGTTTTCTCAGTCTGTCCAATGTAGCCTTCAAGTCTGCTTCACTACTTTCCTTTTTGCTATACTTTTGCTTCACTGATGTAACAAGGTAATTCAATAATCTTCCTTGATCCCAAAACACCGTCCTCCAAATGATGTATAATAAACTGCTTCTCAAGGAATCCTCATACTGCCAAACATGAGTTATAAAAATGATATCTTTTCAAGATCACTTCAATAGGTTTCTGCAAGCTTCAAAAGTGTTTCCAAGGTTTGCACAACAAAGTTGCTCCACAAACACTGTAAATAACTTCACAGATCTCAATACTTCTCAACAAGGATTATCTTCCAAATTTAGTTTCTACAAGGTAAGAGAGCAATGGCTTCAAGTGCATTCAATCCTCCAATCAATCCTTCAAGAATGCCTCCAAAAATGTCACACGAGTTTACTTCGAAATGTCTACAAATAAGTTGCTTTTACAAAAATCTTCAATGATGCTACAATCAATGGTTCACGAAATGCTTCAACAGTGCTTTAAATAGTAGTCTTCAATAATGTTCCAAGGAAGTCTACTGCAATTCCCGCAAAAAAGGTGTCTTCTCTTTTCGAGGCACAGCTCCAAAAGGTGGTCAAAACCTCCACAGGTCCGAAAGTGATATCACCACAAGTATGCAATTCTTGAACAGGTCCGAGTTGCAGGAGGCTGAGGTTATAGGCCATAGGGAGGGCCAAGATCCTCCACAGGAACCACCAATTTCAGGTCCGAAAAGCTCTGCAAAAGGGTCTGGTCCAAAATGTCATAGAGAAGGGTCGAATTCTACTATAGGAACAAGTCTGAAGTGGCCGAAATTTGCCTCAAAAGAAATTTGAAATACCACAAGGTCGAGCACTGTAGAATGTCGAAATTGTTGAGTTCCTCCTTGCTTTGTACTGTAATCTTCATCGAAAACACCTGAACTTCATGACCCTAATCCGAACGCACATAGGTTTATAATATAGATGTTTGCCACAATGAAAGGACATGTCAGTTGGCTTAAGGGCCAACTTTAGTGTTAGAGAGCCAACCTAAAAGAATGATAAACATGTATTTTTCAGATTTTAAAATTTAATATACCCACAACAAGGTCAGTTTAGGGAATGAAAAAGAATTGGTTGGAGGGGCCTTAAGGCTTCTTCAAGCTAGTGTAAACAATAGTTTTCAGAGTATTGTGTAGGTGTAAAAAAATTATTTTTTATTTTCAGACATTAGGGATAGATTCAAGAATTTAAGGATTATGACAGCCTTTAGGGTATGGATATTTAGAATGCTGATAGGAAATTAGTGTAGCCTTTTAGAATTAGGGCTTTAGGGTAGGAAACTAGGCTTTTTATGCACCAAGGATTTGTATGTGTATGAATGTTTAGGACATCATGGGATATAAACTAGGGTTTTTCTTCTTGGTTAGCACTTGGATATTTATGCACTTAGTAAATTCATTTAGGGATTTATGCATATATCGCGTAGGTCATCTTTAGGGTTGCATATACAAAGGAATTTTTTCATTTTTAACACTTAGGGTTAACAATTTTAGGGACTAGGCAATTCAGGGTTCCTTCAATACTGCTAAGATTTAATCAAAGTGTATTGGGGCTTTTTCATGGAATAAGGGTTTGCACATTGCATCTAGGGTTTTTTCAACAATTAGGGTTTTTCTAGCCAACTTTCATTCATGCAACAACTAGGGTTTAGGCACCTTCATTGTAATGAACAAAGTTCATATATTCAAAGGAATGTTGTTAGGAAAACACTGAGAGGGGGGGTGAATCAGTATTTTCAATTTCAATTTCTTATTCTGATGATTATATGCGACTATTGTAAAGGAAACTAGTGTATGTACGCAACTGTTACTCTCGAAATCCGTGTATATCTAGATAATTGTTGACAGTGCTAGACCCACCAACATGTCAAGGGGATCTCCCCAGTAAGAAGTCCCAATTAGACCTCAGATTGTTTGGTGTAGGAGTCCCAGCAGTGGGTCATAAGGTAATGCCTTGACCGCGATGTCGCACAGAGGCAAGTAAAATAACTCTGTTAGCACCAAGGGTGTGACTGATGCAGTGAGTCTAGGAAGTTCCAACACTTCGAAGGGGAAGGAGGTGAATGTGAGTTCCAGGTTGAAAGGGATCAGTCCCAACTCGGCTAGGAACACACAACACAAAGGACATGCACAGCTTTCGGCGGAGCAATCCACTCGGATGTAGCAGTCACATCATACAAGGTAAGATAACATGTATAGCACTCATGGATCAGTCTGAGACGAGTGTGACAGTTTTTATAGCAAGGTTCAAGTGAAAGGTTTATCTGATGTCTGGCGGAGCAGTCGACACAGATGGTGACAACATTAACAACATATGCACCACATTAACAATAAGATTCATAAAATTGCATGTGAATCAATTCATACCTAAGTTGCAGGAAACGTTGGAGAAGGGTTTGTTTTCGGCCAGAAATGAAACGGAAACGAGGAAACTCGTACCGTACGGCCCGGAAACGCGTTTCCGATCGTACTGGCCCGTTTCTTGAGGAGGAAACGTGGCCAGTACGGCCGGAAACGCGTTTCCAGGTTGTACGACAGAGTTTCCTCTTCAAAATTGAATTTTTCTTGTATTTTTTTATTTATTTTTTCGCTTTTAATTTTTTATTGGGTGACTAAAATATCTTCTGGATGCCTCTCAAGTTATTAAAAAGAAGATTTTTTTGAGTGGGGCAACCTAATGTTCAAGCCTATGGCCCTAGTGTTGATATGCAGTTCATGGTAATGTTAAATTCTTGAAGTAAAAATGACATTCTCCTTCATTTTCATCCTTTTACTTAAATTTTTAACTTACCATGAAATGACTCAGGATGTTTGAGAGTGGTTTTGCCCTCATTGGATTTCATATGGAGAAAGTAGAATTTTAGATCTCACTCAAATCCAGCAGACTTATCTGTTTTTCAAGATTTCAGGAATGGGGAGATTGCAATGTTTCCATTGGATTTTACTAGGGTATGGAGCTTGTATTTAATCAAGAGAACCAAGCCCTCTATGTAGGGGAGACTCCCAATAATCAAGAGCACGTAGGATTCTAAGGTATGGAACTTGTATTAACTTGTATTTAATCAAGAGCACTAAGGTCATTCAACTATGTGGGAGGAGACTCCCAATCAAGCATGAGACAAGAAATTAGAAATTTCTCGTGGCTGATTTTGGATATTGCTATTTTCATTATGTGATCATTCATGAGTAAATGTGATGTAAATTTAGAGACTTATAGTTTATGCATTGACAATTTAATCGTAATGTAATAAATTAGAATGTATCATATATGCTTTATGATTGCGCATATTTCTTAAATGTCCTAATATATATATATTGCGTTTCCCTGTTTCCAAAATTTGGGGGGGTCACGTTTCGTACTCGTGTCCATTTCGAAAACTCGTATCCGTTTCCCCATTTCGTGCAACTTACATACACAAGTACGTAAGTTAAAAAACACATATCACTAAAGCAATCGGAGCAGTCCAACTACAATAACAACATATGCATGAAAATGTGTTGGCTCTTATTATATAAAGAAGTGTAAGTCACAATCATACAATACATCCATGTAAACTTGCTAGCCCCAACAGTGGAACGTTACAACCACATCCGCCTACTCCTCCAAAGAGATGTACTAACTTCGTGCAGTGGAGAAGCCAAGGCGCGTTACAATACTGTCCAAGCCTTCTTCAAAATAGTCTTAGTAGAAGCTTGGCTAACCAAAAGCCTATACAATGAGTTATGAGGGACTATTTATAGCAAAGAGTGGGGTGACCCTTGACATTTTCCTTTGTGACAGTTCAACTACCCTCATGACTCTTCACCTACTCTATGACTGTTACATCCAACTGTTGACACTTGACTTACACTTGACATGACTCAACATTACAATGCACATGTGCTCATGTGAGACAACATGGCTTGAGCAAGCCTTGCAAGACATCACTGACACTCGGTTTGTTGTGGTGAGACCAACTCTTTGACATGCTTGTGATGGTGAAGCTGGTGAGTTGATGCCAAGCTTGGTCGTCTGTGATGGTGTGCATGTACCTCATGGTGACATCTTGTTGAAGTGAACTCTTGCCTCTGTTGCAACCAGTGCATTGGTTCGGCTCCTTCATCCAACTCGTCTGCTAACATGCGCATGGTCTTCTTTGGTACGGTTGAACCGGAAACACACAGATGCATAGTGTTCGTGCTGATCTTCATGTGTGTGCTAGTGGTCATGTGCATCAACTTGTCGAAGTGCATGTTCAGCCCCAGTTGGACTTACTTCTTGTCTTCGCCTTGGTGGGGGTGTTGAATGGGTTGGATTGCATGCGTGCGCTCAACGGTATGCATGTTGTTGAATCCCTTGCATGCGATCAACAACACTGCTCACCATGTCTGCTCTGTGTCAGCTGCTGGGATGGATCCTTAACTTGTACAGCGCAATTTCCTCCGTGAGTGCATGTTGCGCCCACTACTGTTCCTGTTCCTGTTGCAACTCATTCGTCTGTCTATGCAACTTCATGTTCTTCTTGAGTTGCTGCTTCAACACATGCAACTCCTTTGTTCCATCTTCTGCCTTCGCGCGATCTCCATGTCATGTTGTCACTTCATGGCATGAGTCTCCAAAGTTGCTTTCATTATCAGTGGATCTGCTTGATCTTGCAACTTTGTTCCGCCTCTGTGTTGTCAACAACCTTCCTCTTGCATTCGTTGCATTCACTGCATTCGATATGCTGCCTTCAGCTGTTGTTCATGATGCTACTCGCTATGATGTTGCTGCTTGATGTCCTTGTCTACAAACAACTTGATGTCTTCATGGGTAGGCAAATCCATGGACACTTGATCGACTGCATTCCCAAGTGTGCTCTGAATGGTGTCTTCGTCTCTGCTCTCCTGGAAACCATTGTACCTATACTGTTGAGAGGCAGATGAACACTTGGGATACCTGAAGACATGGCAACACTCACGGCAAGCAATCTATCAATCGAAAACCAAAATGAACATGAGAACTGACTTGCAACATACCTGGTGCATGATCATAAAGGTTGCGCAATTTCGACTGGGAGGTCGGGAGACCGATTGCCAAGACTGCACAAGGCACAGTCTAGGCTGTTGGGAGACTGACTGACTGCTGGAACTGCGCAATGCACAGTCCAGTCTGGCTGCTAACTACTGGGATTGCGCAAGTGCAATTCCAGCTAGGAAGGACTGTTGGCCTAGGGACAGATTTGCGCAATTTCTTGGGCCAAGCAGCCACTGTCCTTCGAAATGCGCAAAACAGTCCTAGAGGCCAGTGCTGGGCAAGAATGTGCATATCTGGAGAGGAAGGTGAGCCTTCATTTCCCAGATTGCGCAATGCAGCCATGGTGAAGGCAGAGCTCGGGCCAAGGTTGGCTCGACTTGCCGACAGGCAACTGAAAGCAAGTCAGTGAATGCATGGCGACACTAAGTGATAGTAGAAGTAATTAACAGTGCATACAAAACATGAATGAAAGATTCAGCAAACAGATCAAAATGCATGTGGGTGAGGCAGTTCGCCAGTTGGGCGAATGTCCATGCAAAACAATTTCATGCATGCGATAGCAGTGAGATAGCAATGAAAACTGAAACAGAGCTAGGACAAGCTAGTATACATGTAAACGACAACAAGCGTTCAAAGAAATCAAGCAAACAATACTCACACAAGAGAAAACACAAAAAGCGACAAAAATGCAGAGCAATGCATGGGAAGCGGGCTTACCCCAAAACAGTTGAGCTGAATGTGCTGAATACTCCTAGATGTGATGTGGGATGTAAGAGTTGCAAGGTTGATGTGAGGAATGAGCTCTGCAGCGTCCGGTTGATAAGTTTTGACAACATCGAGGTTGTGACGCGCATGCCTCGAATCTAAGGGAAGCGACACTTGGTGGGAAGTTTCGGAATTGCTCCTTGCATGTAACCTCCAACTGCTAAACATAGATCCCTGAAACAAGGGATGCCTTTGCATGCTGCCTTGGGAGAAGCAGCCCATGCATGCAAGTCTGTTTTGCTCAGTCCCAGAGGGAACTGGTCAACTCAGCTGCACATGCAAGAGACTGCTCGACTACTGGAGAAAAATGCACATTTCTGGCTGGGAGCTGGGCTGGTTGCCCAGGAGATTTGCGCAATTTCTGGGCAAAGCAGCTGACTGTTGCCCAGATTTGCGCAAATCCTGGGCTGAACAGCCTGCTGCTGGGAAAATTTGCGCAAATCCTACTGGGAGGGTTGGCAGGCAGGATTGCGCAATCCTGGAGCCCAGCAGGTTGCCAGAGAGGATTGCGCAATTTCTAGAGGGAAGGTTGGTTGCCCTCCAAAAATGCGCAATTTTCAAGGGGAAGTTGCTCAGCTCGCAACTGGACCAAGTCCAAGTGAACAGCCCGTGAGGGGGATGTATCAAGCTGTAGCCTGTGACCAACAGGCTGCCTTTGTGCAAGAAAGACATTGAAGCTTGTGAACTTGACGAAGCAAGGCAAGCTGCTGTGAAGGTTGGAAGGGAGGCTCCAAAATGAGGCTAAGGAAAAATTTTGGAGGGTGGTTGTAGTCGCCACAATAATAACTTATCTGATAATCTGTACAATATTAATCAGTGCATTATTGTTCCATTATTCATCAATTAAACAATAAGTATGAGTAATTAAGAAGCAGATAGAACATAAACATACAAAACCATATGAACACCAGGATTTTTTAGGTGGAAACCCAATGTGGGAGAAAACCATTGTTGTTGTTGTCTCCATATTCTTTTATTAAAAAATAATCTTCTTACAATTGTGTAATGACACAGACTTTAACCAGTACGCAAGCTCCTACCTGCAAAAGGCTATAACCTTCTCTCATTTTGCAACTCCTACTGGAAGGGAGCTACAACTCCCTTTGTGAAGACTGTTATCCTCTTTATGGATCACTTTTCAAAATGTTTCAAACTGGATGCAACTTGAACAATTTATTATAAATCATACCAATGCATACCAAGTCAAACACTATTACCCATCACAAAAACCAACTGCTACCACTGCAAACCCTGATCAAACATGCATCAAATTGTATACGCTATTGTTACTGATCATACCTGCGTATGTATGTGCTTCTCCTGAAGAATACCCGCGTATAGATCTCAAAATATTGATAACTGAATCTGAATCATTGTGCCATTGAATCAATCACCCAAACAGATACTGAAGCCAACATAAATCACTGAACCAAATATAGATTATCACACAGCAATATCATCACTTAGTCAACTTCTAATTCATAATCAATTCAGCCCAAACAGTAATGTTAAACACAGATTATTATAAGAAAGACTTCGTCGACAGAGAACAGTAAACATAACACAACAGATCAACCATTGTTATCAGCTCATCCTGCAAAACCCTAGTAGATGTACATGATTCTTATAAAGCATATCCGCGTATGTACGTGCTTATCATTCACCACACTTGCATACAGATCTGTCCATACTGCAGAATATATACGCGACTATCCAGTAGCGAATCCGCGTATGTACGCGACTTCTCAATATCAAACCCGCATAAAGATTTGTATCCACTGAGACAGCTTCGCTGCAACACAGAATATACTTTGCACCCCTCACTGTCTCATATTTATGTTAGAGTATCATTAACACCACAGATCTATCACAGTTAGATATAAATAAATCAAGCAAGTACATATGATATCATACCTCAGATTTTTCAGATTTGTGCCTTTTCCCCGCTCCTTGGTGCACACCTGTTTCAGATCAAATCATTCATAGAAAGCACAAAACTTGCACACTTAACACTTGGATCTCCATATCCTTATATAGCTTAGCCTTAGCCAATACCTTAGGCCAATCCCATAGTAATGCCGATGGAATTCTTTGAAGAGATCAAATATTTGTTATCTCTCTCATTACTATGGGCCAATACCATGGTAAAGACCCCTGGTATTAACAATACCATGGTGCAGAAACTATACGCAACTTTTCTTTACCATACCCACATATGTACGCGGCCTTTATTCACAACACTCGCGTATGCTTTCCAAACTTCATTTTTATCATTTCTCTGTCTCTGAATTGATATTCCTTTATCTATCTCACCCGTAGCATCTGCATACCCATCATGTTGATAGCTTTATCAAGTAGGTTTCCATCAAGGAGAACACATTAGTCATAATGCCAACAATCTCCCCCTTTGGACTTGATGGCAACCACTTTAGTTTTTGGTCACCACTACCTGTAGATACCTATAAACACATTTGTAGACATACCAAGCTTCTCTCCAAGCATTCTGCTTTGTAGACATACCAACCTTCTCTCCAAGCATTTTTCTCCAAACAGCAAGCTTAGACATGTGAAAATTTCTGAACTTAACACATCAAAAATCCCTACTACTATTTTTGGTTATTATCTCCTACTTGTTCTTTACATTAACAAGTTATTTAATCATATAAATATCGAAATAAACACAATAGTAGCCTTCATAAATATACAAATCAGAAACTGAAATAAACTGAGACAACACAAAGGACACCGTTATTTTTGGACAATCGTCCCCGGAAAAACCCAATGTGTGAAAACCGGTGCAACAGATATGATGCTTTTATTATTATGCAGTTTTCTGAATACAACTAGAGTGCCAGAAATGGCTTACCCTTCAAAGATTGTCCTCGGCAATAGTACCTCTCTTCGGAGACAAATATTCTGGCTAATCAACAACCGGATGAATAGCCCCACAGTAACTTTGACTGTTCCTTAGCTAGACAACGAAAGCTACTCCAAGCTATCTTCTGGAACTGCATCACCCTCCAGGGACTGCGTCACCCTCCTACAGCTCTACCTCAGCTAACCAGCTCTCAGTCTACCCCATGAAAATTCCTCAGCGCATCCTCTTCAAGCTAGCGTCAGCTCTGCAGCCCTCTGCGCTGCCTGCGTCAGCCTCTGCGGCTTTTGTGTCAGCCTCTTGAACCTCTGCATCCTCTGCGCTGGTCTCCTCAGCCTCTATGTCAACCCTTGCAGCCTCTGCATCAACCTTCCTAGGCTCTGTGCTGCCTCTCTTATATGTATTCTCAACCTCCTACCGAACTGCCCCTCGCTACTACAGATCACTAACTCGATTTCTCAACAAACCCTACCCCAGAAAATCAGATTGACTGATCAACTTGGTGTGTCTCCAACTGACCCTCAAGCCTCCTCTTATACTTTTCCTGTTGACGATTCAATGGTCGAGATTAAGTCCCTAATCAACAGCTAAGATTAGATCTAGCTTGATCCTCGTTATTTAAAACTTTCTCACCCATATTATATTAATACACATTAATATTTTAATTTTCCTAAGTTTAGACTTAGGGTCTCTGTTGGCTTGAGGGGGCCTGACCCAGGTTAGGAGTTAATTAGCCAAACAAATCCCTGTACTACTGGCCCTTTCGACAACAGCCCGCGGACTGAAGTCTCACCCGAAGCAATATGGGAGAATGCTAGAATCAGGTTTCCGCACCCTTGAGATGTCTGAGGGGTTGTCTTAGTCCAACTAGGAATGACTTCGCACAGGTCACTTCGCGCACTCTCCTATCCTACGAAGCCGTCGCGCTCTGTTATAATCGCCTTTGCACAGCCCTAATCAGGGTCTGAGGTGATTTCGCGCTACTAAGGCAGCGATCTGCGCTCTTTCCCTAAGTTACGCTGCGAATCTTACTTATCTTCTTATAACTATTAGTTAACTTCGCATAAATAAATGCTTATCTTATATTCGCTTATTCAACACATTCATATAAGTTCGCACAACAATTAAACAGTAAACTCGCAATTCATACCCAATATAATTTAATGCATAAAACAGGAAAAGATACACAGAAATGATATAAAACTTCTCTTTATTACTTTTTCAATGGTTACAAACTCAACCTACCCTACGCACTCAGCTGCAGAGCCTTCTCCTACCCTACGACCCAAGACTTGACTCTACGCTAGGATAAGGCTCAATTCTTCTATTCTATCATTGCTACTTTTTCAAAACTCTTCTTAGAGCCTCGCTCTATTTATACAAACTCTCAAGCCGACATTACATTACAAAGACGAGGGTGGACATCCCTATGACTCATTTACGATTTCGACCTCGGATTTGGTCAAAATCTGGGCTTTAAGCCCCACCCATGGGGGATCCCACGCCAACAGTCTCATTAAAAATATTAAATATTTTAATATCTCTCCATCCAGGTGGAATTTCCCCAAATGATTTCTGGGTCTTGGAGATCTCATGTGCCTTAGCCTCTCCACCAATTTTCATGGCTAGAGCACATCCGATGCTACCAAAAATCAACACTCCCTCTTAGCGAGGAATGTGCTCTAGTAATGCTTCACCACAAAAACATCACACTTATCCTTTGCATCGGTACCTGTGTTGATGCTTGGCCTGCTGCCTCACACCCTCTGCACTGCTGCTTCCTGTACTGCTACCTATGACACTGCCATTGCCACTGCTACATCTGTACTGCAGCTCCCTCTCAACATGTTGCATCATGCTACCCATAGCACTGCCACTGCTAACTGCTGCACTGCAACTCAGTTACCGAGAAGTAGGTAACTGACTTCCCCCAAATACCGACATCTCGGTCAGTCTGGAAGCCTCGTGATGCTGAAGCTACCTCTACTGTTATCCTGTTCTCCCTCTGCTGCCACTGCGTTGCTGCAAACACCTCTGTGCCTCTTGCACTACTGCAACCTCTGTTGCGCTGCTATAGACTTCTGCACTCTAGCCTTGCCTTGTCGTTCCACCACACTTTTCTCCACCCGACATCTGTCATCAAGCTACTATCGTTAAGGGCTCCCGTAGCCAGATGTGATCTAAGAGTTTGGGTACCTTAAGGATCCTACCCCCAGAATGTAGTCCTCCTGCCTACAACTTGATGTCTCCCCACCTCTTCTCTAGAGGCGCATGAGCACTTATGGCACAATCATCAGGGCCTCCCACATCTCCCTTACTGTGTTCTTCTCAGCAATATGTGGTATGACATGATCTTTGACCCCGTCAAGGATCATGCATTTCACCTTCGCCTCGGTCCCCTCATACTTCTCATTAGCAACTTGATCAACTGGGATAGCTACGGTTTTCAAGGCATAGTCCTTGATGCGACGTTTATCTAGGATTGTCAGGATCCTGACCTTCCAGATGACAAAATTGGAAGCCCCGTCCAATCTGTCCTGATCCCTCAATCCGTTCACTGCCATCTTTGCTTCTCTTCTAGACTCCCTCTGAGTCCTGATTTCCCTCCTGGAAATCCTCTGGCCAACTGTCGAATCGCTCCTCTCCAACCCTCCTTGCGGTACAGATCCCTTGGCTAGAAATCCATCGAGTTAGTGCTTGTAATGCCCCACTTAAATCTTATCATGCAAATTTATTAATGTTTACATTACCTGAAAATATTGAGAAATATTGGTGAATACCTTCATTTTGGAAACTATAAATTTATTTACTAATATAAAATTCATTATTTTTATTTTATTCAAATTCCCAACTTGCCTTCTCAAACTAAATCTTAGGCAGGATATAGTCTCCTTCCATTATTTCAAATTATATATATATTCATCTCACATTCCCAAATGTACTCTCACATTTACTTAGGAGAAGACATGGTCCTCTCCATTTAATTACATCTCACAATCCCAAATGTACCCTCACATTTACTAGGGAGAAGACATGGTCCTCTCCATTTAATTACATCTCACATTCCCAAATGTACTCTCACATTTACTTGGGAGAAGACATGGTCCTCTCCATTTAATTACATCTCATTCCCAAATGTACTCTCACATTTACTTGGGAGAAGACATAGTCCTCTCCATTTAATTATCAATATATATATATATATATATATATTCATCTCATATTCCCAAATGTACTTTCAGATTTACTTGGGAGAAGACATGGTCCTCTCCCATTAATTTCCCAATTTTATATTCATATCACATTTCCAAATGTACTCCCAGATTTACTTGGGAGAAGAGAAGTCAACTGTAAGGATGGATGAGAAGTTAATGACATTAATGAGAGGTGGTTGAGATGGAGAAGAGAGGGAGGGTATAAAAGGGAAGGAGGAAGGGAGAAAAGGGCATGTGGGGTCTTGCTTGATTTTGGGGATTGGTTGTGATTTGGGTTGGCTGTGATTTTAGGATTTGCTGTGATTTTTGGAGACCTTAGGAACCTATGGAGGTTTCTTGGGTTGTTGAGAGGAGGGAAATATTGTTCATCTTGGTCTGAATCATTCATCTTGGACACACACACTACATCTGGTTGGACTTGGGCTTGGAGGGCTAGGAAACCTGGAGGTTTCCTGGGTTAGGAATTATTTTTTAGTTGGCTGGGAGTTAAATCCAGTTGGGTTAGACAAGAGGAGCGTTCAATAGGAGCAACAGCTCAAAGGCATCTCCACCAGCCACTGGTACAGGTATTCCTCTATAGATTACTCATGTAAATTTATTAAAATGAAATGTTCACCATAAGCTATAAGGATTAGAATGTAAATGGTAAAATTTTCATTGTTTAAAAGTCTTGTAAGAAAGTAAATTATTTCCTCTTATTGCATTCAAATTCTAGAGAAATAGCTCTATTAGAAGACCCTAGGATAGGGCTCTTACACGTGGTATCAGAGCAGGTTCAAAAATCTGGACCCAAAGCCCACTAAACCCCAAATTTCGTTATAAAAAGCTTGTAACCCTCGTAAGAACTCATAATCCTAATGTATAGATTCTTCAAATTTGCCATCCAAACCTCACCATTACACCACACATGATCCTTTACAAATATGCTCACATTGAGGTCTCAGAACCTGACCACCAGGCCATTGGTTCAGATGGCTTCCTCAATAGTAGTAGAGCAAGGAAGAGTTATATGGTGGCCACATCCAGGAAGAATCTTGGACACGGGCACCTAGCAAGGAGGACAATCTGTGAGAAAATGACAGATCTTGGTGCATTGATGACCGCATGTAGCCTCGAATTTATGAGGACAAGGCTTGGGGCAGACAATGGAGTCATGGTCAGATGGATGGCACCTCCTTGGACAAGCATGGCCGCATTTTAACTGATATTCGCAAGGTCTGTTGCACCCTCCATCCTCCACTTGTCTGAAATCTTCGGCTACAGAGACTTTTGTTTCTGTTTGTGGATGTTTTGGCAGGCCAGTGTTAATGCTGGCCCAATGGAATTGGAACTACTTAATTTCTGAATTATTGAGTCCCACAGATTACTTTTAGAGCCTAGAAGCTCCGCATTACAGCCCTATCTTGGCTCTCGACAGTGCCACACAGACCCTGTTTGCTATCTTGAGAAAACCAATATTGCCTCTTGACCCTCCAATTCCCAACTTTTATTGCTTCTAACCAAAGATAATATGATAATGTTGCATTCTTCACCCTGATAGTTATCCACAGAACAAACTCGAGGAGTACCTGGAGGGGTGTCATTTACCTTCTCGTTCTTAGTTTGGCTATTCCTATAACGAAGACAGTTGTTCAGGCCGCCTTGAATTTCATTCATCTGGCCCTTATACATTGTCAGAATTGTAATGTCACTGTTCTTGTATCCTTGTCTGAGAAGATAAACACAAAGTTCCACAGCAATCCGCGCTTTACTTACGTTAACTTTGTTGTTTGCTTCACTGGTCTGCGATTCCATGGCTTTGTGATCCAAGAAAAACACATCATTTCTAATTCCTTTCATGTTTTATACTTGGGAATAATGCCACTTATCCTATGAAAGGAATTGGGACTGTTACTCTTCACTTAAATCAAGGTCAAACCCTTCATCTACAAGAAGTGTTGTATGTACCTGATCTGAAAAAGAACTTGGTCTCTATTTCTGCGATGGAAGATAAAGGTTTCAAGGTGACATTCATTGATGGGAAGGTTCGTGTTTGGCAAAGGAACCCAAGAGATGCATTCACTCTTGGATTCAGGGTTGAAGGTCTCTATTAGGTTGGAGGAAGTCCTTTGGGGGCAATGACTTGCGATACTTCTCTTCAATTCGGATTATAGCACCGAAGATTTTCTCACCTTCACTACAAAGCCTTACCTGATATAAGGAAGATGGTCACAGGAATGCCCGAATTAAACTTAGATCATGAAGGTGTATGTCAGGGTTGCGCAGCTGGAAAACATACAAGGGGACCATTCCCCTCAAGTCAAAGTCAAACTACCGATATTCTTCAATTGGTCCATTATGATCTATCAGGTATGTTGCCTGTGACATCTTTGGGTGGATATTTGTACTATGCAATTTTTGTGGATGACTTCTCTCGCAAAACATGGATATATTTCTTAAAGAAGAAGGACGAAGTGTTCGGATGGTTCTACTCTTTTAAAGCCTTGGTTGAGAATCAAACAGGGAAGAAGATCAAAATATTGAGGACCGATAATGGGTCCAAATATGAGTCAAATCAATTCATTGACTATTGTAGAGAAGCTAGGATTAAGAGGGAGACCACTACTACATATACTCCTGAGCAAATGAAGTTTGCCCAAAGGAAGAATCAAACTATCATAGAAGCCACCCGTGCCATGCTTCATGACCAAGGCCTACCGACGTTTTTATGGGGAGAAGTTTCTAACACTGTTGTGTATGTTCAAAACAGATGCCCATATCAAGCATTGGATTTCAAGACACCTAAAGAAGTATTCACCGTTAAGAAACCTAATGTTTCTCATTTTAGAATTTTTAGTTGTCCCGTATATTTTAATGTGTCGAAAGAGAAAAGAAACAAGCTAGATGCATGTGGGAAGAAAGGAACGTTTGTTGGCTACAGTGAAACTTCGAAGTCATATAGAATCTATGTGCCTGGTCAAAGGGAAGTGGAAATAAGTCATGATGTCACTTTCGATAAAGATTCTACCCTTAGGAAAGTCTAAGATCTCCCTATCCCTAGGAAGGACAATGATGATGATGCAGGAAAGCAGGATGAACCTCCTACTGATGACCTAATGCCCGATTTTGAAGGTCTGATGGATCCCATTGATCCACCTCCTAGTGAGCCCTCTACTTCAAGAAAAAGACCTTTGTGGCTCAAAGATACTCTTGAAGATGCTGAGAAACATATTGCATCGAGGGGGACATTTCATGAAAGCAAGAAGCCGAATACGTACCAAGGGTACTTAGATGCAATGAGTACCATTGTACAATCTGAACCATGTACATTTGAAGAAGTCGTGAAACACCAAGTTTGGAAGGATGCGATGAAAGAGGAGTATAAGTCGATCATGAAGAATGATGTCTAGGACGTGGTTCCCATTACCCACCTTTTTGTGGGTAATATCCCTAGTAGAAATTTTTTCTACAAGATGGTCCTCAGTCAGTAACCAGCAGCCCTTTGTAGCCACCAACTAGCTCATTGTGCAATTTTCTCCGCCACCTGAGCCAGCCATGTGGTCCCTCACCCATCTTCCATGATCATATGTTTGAAGGTGGGCCTCCCGAATCTAAAGGTATGCCTTATCATTTGGAAATTGGGTATTGCAGTTTGCTTATCATGGACACTTTTGGGCATGGATAAATGGGGAGATTCGGCAGAAAGAATGAGATAGGTCAGTGCCTTTGTCCCCTAGATCCCTTTTAGGAATTAACCTTGGATTCTAGTCTCGTGGGATCTCTTTTACTGACCATTTGGTTCCAAGGATGGTATTTCACGGGAAACCCTGATTTTCGTTGTGTGGTCCCACTCCCTTATCCACTCATATTACCCTCTTTCCATTCATTATTATCCCGTTCATCATTTCCACTTAGGTCCACATTCCTCCATTGGGTCCACATAGGGTTAGCACGCCCCTTTCCCTTGCCCACACCTTGGGTCATGGCCTGGAATGAAGCCCGAAGGTTGATGCAACTAAAAAGAAAGATAAAAGCATATATCGCCACATTTAATAGGAAATGTACCACAAAATGCAAAAGATGGTCGGGACAAACACATTTAGCACGTGGGTAAAAGCCAATACATGAGCTCTACCCCATCATCATAGCCATCACACTAGTTCCTACAGGTTCTATGAGCCTCCTTCATCATATAGGAACCCACGATTGTCCCAACCCCTATTGGTCAATGAACTGCACCACCTTAAAAAGGGGTATTCAATGCTATATCTTATGCATCATGCTCTTCCCCCTTGAGCCCCGAGCAGTTAATCAAAGAAAATCCTAAAAAGGAAAAAGGCATATAAAGAAGGGTGGAAAAATCAAGGTCGGGGCACCTCATGTACCACGATTGCTCCCTTCTACACATTATAAACCCAAGTGTGAGCTTCCCTCTTATTAGCTACCCTTGTACCCCAACATGTGACCCAGGGCTACACCTTCTCGTTCCCTACTTCATTCACCTATCTATCACACACCACCACCTTTTGAAGGATGTACCTTGACTATATTACCCCCTTTAGAAGTAGAAACCACCTAATAGGATTATTGGTTAACCCCATTTGGAGTTTAGGAGACATTGGCACATCCCGAAGCCCATTATGAAAGGGCAGGCCATTATGAAGTCCCCACCTGTGGTCCATGATTAGGTAAGCTCATTTACTCAATTTCTCTAATGACTTGTTGTACAAGAAGGGTAGGGGACGCATTGGATCTTGTGCAAGATTGCAGATGGTCTCTATTTTGGCTTTGGTCTCCCTATACGGGGTCCTAATCCTTCAGAGGGATATATTGGCACTTGTAGGGTGTGCGTTGAGAGCCATGGGCCTCCACAACAGCAGACAACACTCCATGGATCCCCACAGCCATTCAAAGATTGCTCGTGGTTCACTTATTGAATGAGGAAGATGCACCTGATCCATCATGCCCAGCTGGCGCCAGAGTTGCACCATACACTTGGCAGATGATCCAAGATTGCACGATCATGCGGCATCACCTACACCATCATCCTAGCCCTTGCGGACGATCTACAGGCATCTTCGATTTGTTTGGAGACCCGTGAGAACACTTGTGTGCCCCCACAAGTCATTTGGAGTACCATAGGTTATAACAAGGGGTGCCCCCACAAGTCATTTGGAGTACCATAGGTTATAACAAGGGGCCAACCCCTTGTCCACTACTTTTGAGGGTCCTATTCTTCATAGTGGCACCCATGGACCTCATTAGGCCTCTTAGAGGGCCCTACGACATGCATAGATTATTATTTGACCTCTTGAGAGACTTACTTTTTCATTTATCAGTTAGTTTGGTGGACTTGTCACCAAAAGTTGAATTATTAGAACATTATTTTAGTTTTGGGGCTTATGTAGGCCAAGGAGGCTAATTCGAACTCCTAAGTTGTGTATAAATACAAGTGAGATGAGCTCTTTTGCTCATCATCACTTGGTTTGGATCTCTTATCTCTCTTGAGATTTTCGCACTTTTTCTAAGGATGAATTGGAGCTTTATGGATGAGTTTTGATGTGTGGATATTGATCTATCTCCTCTTGGAGCTTCTTTATTATCAATTGTGAATGGCTAAATATACTCTATTACATGTAAGTACGTACTTTTGATGCTATTCTTGTTTACTTTTGTCATATATGTTGGACTGGGATTTTCGTTGTTTCAAGGCTAATTGCTGCATGCATTTACTGCTTAATATTGTGGAATTTGCCTCTATTATAGCATTCCTTCAATGTATGGGCCATGTAATGTGAGTGAAATCTCCTAGGGGTAAAATTTGACCATCACAAGTCATTCCTCTTGCACATCAAAGCATAAAAGCTACAAGTTTGTTTCCTCTTGACCTAGAAGGCAAACGAAGTGATCTTGAGGCCTCCTTGACTGGGAACCAAGAAATCCCACTCTTACTCATCATAGACTCCATTCTCCCAAGATTAAAGCACTAATCTACAAAGGGTGGTCACTAAAATTCATATTTTCTCACATCCTTCTAGAACTAGCCATATTTGGGTTAAAGATAGTCCATACAGGTTGGTAGAATTTTTAATATTTGTGGAAAAACCTGTGATCAGTTTTTGAAGCCAATGTTTCGGACTAACCTAGTGAGTCCATCATCAGGGCAATGTGATCTGCATTTTGAGAAGAGAGAGCGTGAAATCATGGAGCAATTAATAGTTAATAGAGAGAATTATTTGATGTCGGCTTATAAATGATTGACTAATTATTATTTATTATTATTATTATTATTTTAACCTAAATTGAATTTTTGGATTTATTAGTGATATTGTAAATATTCAAAACATTAGATAGATTTAAACTCCTATCATGCCTTGTTAATTATATATATATATTTAAATTTCTTATTAATTATATCTTTAAATTCCATGTTAATTATATTTTATATATTTAAATTCCTTGTTAATTATATTTTATACATTGGGGTACCTAGGACATCAATTTCCCGACAAGATAGCCATAAAAAAAATTCGATCTCCTAGGGTCTCCTGTGCTGGCCTTTCCTCAAGCTCTCTACCAATTTTGAAGCCCTAGCTTCAGGATCAAACCTTGCCCTGCCATCCCCAAGGCTAGTACCTCATAGAGTCAAAACAACATCTTCAAGTGAAAATTCTTTCTTTGACCCTTTCCCCACGTTGTGTAGTGTAAGAATATCATTGGTTGCCACATTCTTTCCTCATACCCTAGACTGTGTACACTTGGCCCCGTGTGGTCCCACTCCTTTGAAAGATCATTCATCAAGAATCATCCAAGATACCAATTTTAACAAGTATTTTAGGGATTGGGGAACTATTTCACAAGCCTATTCCCATAAACCTAATCCTCAAAATCCTCTCATCCTTTCCCTAGAATACATAATACCTTCCTTAGTGAACAAGCAAGCTCCATCTTTCAAACTTTTATGGGAAAGGGTTTGTTTGGGTCACTCATATCCATTGACTTATCATTCATTTGTGACTCCATACATATCAAGTCTCCTCCCATAGGTGAAAGTCCGTAAATAGAAGGGAGCCTTAACTGAGGTGATAATGAGCTAAGTCTCCATTTGTTGCCCTTGGCCTAGCATTTTCTCTTTAGGGATCCCCCTTAGGTCCCCTACTAGTTTGAGCGGTAACATTTTGGTGTCGTTGCCGGGGAGGAAGCAGGTCCACCTCCCTAGTGAATCATTGAGGAATTGATTCATTGACCACATTTATAAAATATTCCTCTGGCGACTCCATTGGAAGAACGACGCCCTAGTTCTTCATTGAACTTTAAGGTCGATGCTTGTAGGGTGAAGCAAGCATTTTTCTAGGCATCTTTAATTTCACCCTGGTGACTCCTACATATGTTTCATGTATACCTCAAATAGGTTGTCATTCTTTCGTAAATTTCCCGCTTTGGACATTGCTAGCATCCCTGGACATCCTAATCATGTCGCAGGAAGGATGGTACATGGGGTGCCCGTGTTTGATGGTGATCCATTCTCCGCAATTGACCACGTAGAAATATTTAATGCACATACTTCAAGAGAGAAGGTGTCCACCAAGATGTCCTTATGTTATTATTCATGGGATCTCTCGGTGGTCATAACTCCAAGCTACATGATCATGAACCTAGGAGCATCTCATCTATTGAAGAGTTCATTGAGGGCTTTCTTAGACATTTTCAAGTACACCCTACATTAAGCATCCAAGAGGAAGCTTTCATCAAGCATCATCAAGACATTAAGAATCTAGGTAATGAACAAGAAGATGAGTCCTCCTTGGGTCCACATGATGAAAATGATGATTTTGAGGACACATGTGCTGGGAAGGATGAATTTATGGAAAGTGAAATTGAGACCAACCCTACCTTTCTCAAGGATATTACTCCCGATGAATCCTCTTTTGAAAACCTTGAGAGAGATGATCCCATTAGCCCCTTGAAAGATGACATTGAAGATTATTTCCACATTGAAAAGGAGAAATAGGAAATTGTTGGTCCTCAGTTTGATTGTGCTCCCATTTACGACACCGACAAGGAGGATGAGGATGAAATTGGTTTTCCCTTCCCCTCGGCCACTATTTATGATGACGTACCCATTGATACCCCTGGTAAGAAGAATCTTCATTTTCCTTTGCATAAAGAGGGGTAGTTAGAAGTGATCAATTTTCCTTTTAGGAGAGACCTGATCTTTGATACAAAGGAATTTGATAAGGCTCACACTTCTCCTAAGTATGATTCTATTAGATTATGATTTTGGGGAGCTCAACCCGTTGAATGCAATATTTCTTTCGCCCTTTTACCTATTGGTCATCATCTTGAGTCTTCGTCAAGTGATTCCCTCACCCATGGTCATATGATGTCAAGTAACTGTGAGTCCTTCCCCCCACCTCAGTATAGTGTCAAGGAAAAGCCCTTCACCGATTATACTTTTCCTCCTTGGACGCACCCTCAGGATTTTGATCACTCCATAGTCTCCCCTCTCTAGTGTAATCATCATGTGCAACCTACTTGTGTTTCTCCAACTCGTCGGCCTCCCTTTCCCTCTAATCATAACCCAATGAACGCCATAAGCCATGACATAAATAATAAGGACAACGGTGGGAGTGTTATGCCAGAGTTTGTTATCCATCAAAAGTTTATAAGCTTGGTTGTTAACATCTCTATATTTTGGTTGCAAGAGAAGATCTCATGGACTAGATTACATCTTTTTCTTACCTCTTCTCACATGATCATCCATATGGGGGTATCATATTTTCCCACCACCCGCCCACAACATCCTCCATGTGTTTGGGTTTTCATTTGCTTTGGGACTTGTTGTGCAAGTAATCATATAGCAAATTTATATTGACTTGATGATATGTTGGTTGCACTAGCTTTATGATTACACAATAATAGTTTCGTCATATGCATGTTAGGGTAGGATGCATTGCATGCTCATTTCCGCACTAGGAATAACATCATATAATTTTTCTCATGGTAGATAGATGCATATTTGCATGTTTTATTTTTTGTTGATTTTATGGCCTAACATATTAGCATGTGCGATCATGAGCCGTCGCGAAAGCATGCTGCCCCGTGTTTTCCATCTATTATATGTGCAAGTGACAAGCCTACGGTAACCAAGAGATTGCTAGAATTCTCGTGACCTCCTGCTCGAGTAGCTTCGCCCACTTCTTCGAGACATCATGTCCCAGTTGGAGCCGAATGTTACCCACCATTTTGTGGGCAATATCTGTGAAAATTTATGAATCTAACACATCAAAAACCCCTACTGCAATATCTGGTTTACTATCTCCTACTTGTTCTTTACATTAACAAGTTATTTAATAACATAAACATCGAAGTAAACACAATTGCAGCCTTCACAAATATATAGATCAACAACTGAAATAAACTAATACAACACAAGGGACACGATTATTATTGGACAATTGTCCTTGGGAAAACCCAATTCGAGAAAACCGCTGCAGCATATATGAGGGTTCTATTATCAAGCATATTTCTGAATACAACTAGGGTGCCAGAAATGGCTCACCCTTCAGAGAATATCCTCGGCAATAGTACTTCTATCCAGAGACAGATATTTCGACAAATCAGCAACCGGATGAACAATCCCACAGTGACTCTGGTTGTTCCTTGTGCTGGACAGCGAAAGTTGCTCCAAGCACTCCTCTAGAACTGTGTCACCCTTCAAGAACTGCGTCACCCTTCCTCAACTCTGCGTCAGCTGATCAGCTCCCAATCCGTCCCACGGGCTCTCCCAGGGTTGCCTCTGAAGCCCTCTTCGACTTCTGCATCAACCTCTTCAGCTTCTGTGTCAGCCTCTACGGCCCTCTACATCCTTTGCGTTGGCCTTCTTAGCCTCCGTGTCAGCCCTACTAAGCTCTGCGCTGCCTCTTCCAGCATTTTGTTGCCTCTCTGACATGTATTCTTCAGCCTTGGATCGAAATCCCTTGTTGAACTGCCCGTCACTGCAACTGATCTCCAACTCGATTTCCTCAACAAACCTTGCCCTAGAAAATCGAATTCTTGATCTCTCTTGGTGTGTCTCCAACTGACCCTCAAGCCTCCTCTTATACTTTTCTTGTTGACGATACAAGGGCCGAAATTAAGTCCCTAATCAATGGCTAAATTAGATCTGGCTTGATCCTTGTTATTTACAACTTTATTTATCCGAGTGGAATTTCTCCAAACAATTTCTGGGTCTTGGAGATCTCATGTGCCTTAGCCTCTCCACCAATTTTCATGGCTAGAGCACATCCGATGCTACCAAAAATCAACAATATCCCTAGGAGAAATTTTTTCTCCAAGGTGATCCTCAGCCGACAGCCAGCAGCCACCAACTAGCTCATTGTGCCATTTTCTAGCCACCTGAGTCAGCCATGTGGTCCCTCGCCCATCTTCCATGATCGTATGTTTGAAGATGAGCCTCCCGAATCTAAAGGTATGCCTTTGTGAAAATTCCTACGCTCTGAAGGAACCCCTACTGCAGCAAATCTGAATCTACTTCACCTACTTGATTTTTAAGTTACATTCATCAAGTTATTCTTCTAAACACTGAAGCAAATTACTTCTGCGGCCTACACTAATTAAATATTTGATCTCATGAAACAGAAAATAGAGAAAAGAACAAGATACATAGGACACGCTTAGTTTTGGACACAATAGTCCCCAAAAAACCCAATGCGGGAAAACCGATGCAGGAGTTCTAAGGGTTTATTTTATGCAGGAGAAATATCTGAATACGAATCTAGGATGCTCATCTAGGAAACATTTACAAAGAAAAAACTGGCGGAAAATTTGAGTGAGTTTTACCTCACTTCACCCAGCAGAATTCCAACCGATACGGCACAAGACTGGCTAATCCCAGCTATTTCTGCATTGGCTCTGGGTCAGCCCTGCATCACCTTCTCTACCCTCTGTGTCAGCTCTCCTGGTTGTTATGGCAGTTTTGGTTGTTCCGACAGTTTTGGATTCTGTGTGACAAACAGCTTTTTTGCGTCATCTCTCCCGGATGTTCCAGCAGTTTGCGACAGTTTCGACAATTTCGGTTGTTCCGGCAGTTCTGGATTCTGCGTGACAGACAGCTTTTCTACGTCAGCTCTCCCAGCTATTGCGCTCCCTCTCTGCAAGCTCCCTCGGCCTCTCTATTCTGTATTTTCCGGAAATTCCTTCTCCCGAATTCTCTCTACCCCTCAAATGCAAGATCTCCCCAATCGATTTGCCTCCTAAGAACTTCTCTCCTCAGAAAATCGATTTCCTCAATCTCTTTGTTTGTTTCCAAATGAACCGCAAGCCTCCATTTTATACTTTTCCTGTTGAGTCTTCAACAGCCGAGATTAAGTCTCTAATCAATGGCTAAGATTAAAACATGACTTGATCCGCCTTCTAGATCATTCTCACCCATATTTTGATTAATACCCATTAATATTTTAATTTCCCTAAGTTTAGACTTAGGAACTCCATTAAAAATATTAATTATTTTAATAAAATACAATCCGGGTGGAATTTCACCAAACGGTTTATGGGTTCTTTAAAACTCATGTGCCTTAGCCTCTCCGCCAATTTTCAAGGCTAGAGCACTTTCGATGCTACCAAAAACTAACAACCTTGTCATTTGGAAATTGGGTATTGCAGTTTGCTTATCATGGACAGTTATGGGCATAGATTAATGGGGGGATTCGGCGGAAAGAATGGCCTAGGACTGTGCTTTTGTCCCCTAAACCCCTTCTAGGAATTAACCTTGGATTATAGTCCCATGGGACCTCTTTTACTGACCATTTGGTTTCAGGGATGGTATTTCACAAGAAAACTTGATTTTGGTTGCGTGGTCTCGCTCCCTTATCCGCTCATATTACCCTTTTCCCATTCATTATTACCCCATTCATCATTTCTCTCTCCTGAGTCCACATTCCTCCACTGGGTACACATAGGGTTAGCACGCCCCTTTCCCTTGCCCACACCTTGGGTCATGGCCTGGAATGAAGCCCGGAGATTGATGTAGCTCAAAAGAAAGATAAAAGCATATATGGCCATATTCAACAGGAAATGTACCACAAAATGCAAAATATGGCCTGGACAAACACATTTAGCACGTGAGCAAAAGTCAATACATGAGCTCTAGCCCATCATCATGGCCATCACCCTGGTTCCTACAGGTTCTATGAGGCTCCTTCATCATATAGGAACCCATGATTGTCCCAACCCTTGGTGGGAAATGAAGCGCCCCACCTTAAAAGGGGGTATTCACTGCTATATCTTATACATCATGCTCTTCCCCCTTGAGCCACGAGCAATTAATCAAAGAAAATCATAAAAAGGAAAAATCATAAAAAGAAGGGTAGAAAAAGCAAGGTCGGGACACCTCATGTACCACGATTTCTCCCTCCTACACAAACCCAAGTGTGGGCTTCCCTCTTACTAGCTACCCTTGTATCCTAGCATGTGACCCAGGGCTGCCCCTTCTCGTTCCCTACTTCATTCACCTATATGTCACACGCCACCACCTTTTGAAGGATGTACCTTGACTATATTACCCCCTTTAGAAGTAAAAACCACCTAATAGGATTATTGGTTAACCCCATTTGGATTTTAGGAGACATTGGCACATCCCGAAGCCCATTATGGAAGGGCAGGCCATTATGAAGTCCCCACCTGTGGTCCATGATTAGGTAAGCTCATTTACTTGATTTCTCTAATGACTTGTTGTACTGGAAGGCTAGGGGATGCATTAGATCTTATGTATGATTGCAGATGGTCTCAATTTTGGGTTTGGTCTCCCTATACGGGTTCCTAATCCTTCAGAGGGCTACATTGGCACTTGAAGGGTGTGCATTGAGAGCCATGGGCCTCCACAGCAGCAGATAGCACTCCATGGATCCCCATAGCCATTCAGAGATTGCTTGCGGTTCCCTTATTGGACGAGGAAGATGCACCTAATCCATCATGCCCAACTAGCCCCAGAATTGCACCATACACTTGGCAGATGATTTAGGACTTGCACGATGATGTGGCATCACCTACACCATCATCCTAGACCTTGCGAACAATCTACAGGCATCTTCGATTTGTTTGGAGACCAATGAGCGTTGAGAAATCTAGAGCATGAATAATAAAAAGATTTCTCTGCTTGATAATTGCTTGTGATATCCTTTAGCTTCTTAGCTTATATTCTTTTCTACGTTATGTTATTATTGTGTTCTTTTCTTCAAGACAATTACCAATATGCACAATAAAAGACAAGTGATAAATATGTAGGCTTGTGAGCCAAGGCCAAAATCTCTCACCTCTAGAGAGGAAAACCCGATCAAAATTCTTCTTCTAGATCTTCAATTGATGAGTACCAAGAACATGACAAAGACCCTTGACTCTAGTATCCTCCCAAGAACCTAATCACTAACCTTGATGCTTTGCCTCTTCCCTTTCTCGACTTCCTTCGAACTACTCTCCACGGCTCCTTCTAGAGAAACATGGTCTCTATACTTCACACTACTTCTTCTCGACTTCTCCTAGAGAATCTCGGTCTCTAGGCTTTCACTAGTCTCCTCTAGAGAACCTCAATCTCTAGATCTCGGTTATCCAGAAGAATCCTTCTATTGCTGCCCAGAAGAAACCCTCCTTCGCTTGCTCAAAAAAAACCTATCTTTCATTGTCCCAAAAGAAACATTCTCCTTCGTTGCCCCAAAAGAAACCTCCTTCGTTGATCCAGAAGAATCGTCCTTCGCTAATCCAGAAAGAATACTCCTTTACTCACATTTTGTTTTTCAGGCAGTGTTTTTTGAGGATCAACAATTTCAGCATAAGAACTTGGAAGATGGTTCCTGGTTCTTATTTTGGACTCATGATTGACTTATGATTGAGGGGGGGAATGTTAGCCTCACTCTCATGTGATGAAAACAATTCTAAGTCCAAAATAATTAAACTAATTAAAATCATGAAAGTTAGGATTTATTCCTACCTTTCTAGATTGGGTTTGTTTCTCAAAGTTAGTAATCAGTTTAGGTCTAGTTGGTTGAGAGATTCTCTCCAACTAGTTAGGCTCCTAGATTAGTGCGTGGTTGAGATATTTGCTCAACCAAATTGTCCAAGATAGACGCAATATCTTGAGACAAATTTCCTCATGTATTTATATTTGTATCATAAACATTATTTGTATAGAGAGTGTGAGGAATACAATACGTTCAGGCATCAGACCTTTTCCGCCATGTCTTTGCTGTCTATGTCTCTGATATTTGATTTGTGTTTATTTTAATATTTTCTTTATTGTGCTATCAGAGAGAGAAGATTCATGCCTATTATAAGAATAAATTGCTTATGAAATCGGTGCCATCGTGTGGAGTTGAATGTGTCATCAAAAGAGAAATGTGACCAGCTCTGCATTGAAACAACGTGAGGAGGCTGCGTGTTGGAAAGCTGTAGAAGTGGAGCGAGTGTGGTGAGAAGACAAAGAGGCCAGGGCTGCGTGCCCATATATCAAGCCATGTAAATTTTGTGTTTGATTGTGAAACCAATTCTATAGGAAACTATGTTACATTATTTTTGCATGCGTATTATTATTGAAATTGAGTATTTTGCAATAGAGAATGCATACAAGGTTACAGTTGATTTATCTCATGAATATTATATTATTGTAAGAGAGATATGTGTTGCTTTGGAGCAACGTGATCTATAGAGCTATCAGTGGTGGTTGTTAAGTGTTTGGCGTGGACTGAGCTGTGAAGGGAATGCTTGCTACTCTGTGTGTGGAGCAACATCTCCACAACCACTAAACAACGCTCTAATACATTCTTGGAGGATGAAAAGGCTGGACATTTCGCATGGCCAAGTGATTGGGCATATCTAACACCTGGCGTTTTCTGCATCGAGATCAAAAACAAAATTTAATGCGTTATGTCATGGGCTGCTCATATAAGCCTCTGTCGTGAAAGAGGAATTTCCCACTTACTAATCCCTGGTCTTCCAGGAGCTCCAGCTTTTCAATTTGCTCGTTCATGCGTTCGATTCGCAAAACCATGCCTGTGACGCAGAACAGAAGCTAGTAGAGTAGGAGAGCCGAGGCAATAAGCATGAAGTTACGCTGGCTCTTCATGATGGATTTCTGATGGCGCAGATGCTCGCTCGGACTACACAGATGCCCTTCACAACTGGGACTAGTCTCATATTTCCAGTAGATATCCATTAGTAGAAACAGACAGAATGGCACCACAGAGAGCATTGGCTTCAATGCGTTGTGAATAATGACTATCGGTCCCTTCTTGAGGTGATCCAGGTCGAGCATTGTGAGCAACAACAGCATGATGGCCTCTGCACCTACCACATATCCCAAGACTACCCATTCCAATGCCATTCTTTCCCAAATAGAGACATTGGACGCTCCTGAATGTTTAAGGCCTTGAGTAACTATATCTGAAGAAGATCGTCAGGACCCAATTCAGATGGGAGAAAATCCAGAATACCCAAATCGATATTTCTGGTGATCCATGTCGAAAATGCTTGAAAATCCAGCTCCTCAATCTCGTCCAATTCGATGTCATTTCAACGGCCTGGAGACGCTGGAAATTGACAGAGAGCAGCGTAATCTGGAACGTGGAACTTTAAACCTGCGTGGAAATGTTTCAACAGCCAACTCGCATGTCAATTTACTACCAGCAATTTGTGGATCACTTGAAGGATTCCTCAAAAATCTAACAACAGTCCACGTGCAAAAAAGGTTCATTAGACCAATCTACACACAGCTGGAAACAACTTGATTCATGAGTCCATTTCACAATGAACCTTTCAACTCTTGGTAAGAGCAATTTATAAATCAAGTTTTTTTTCTTCTATGGTTCATTCCAAGATTATAAAGGCAAGGTATGCTTAAATTCTCAAGTGGTTTTTTTTTTGTTCACAAAAAGGGAGACATAAATAATTTTAAAAAATGTATTTTTTATGTGTGAAAAGTGTAAACTAATATTTCTATGAAAGTTGGTTTTTTTTTCTCTATGAGAGATAAGGTGTGTTTTTAATGTAAACAAAATTTGAACTTTGGGAAACAATTCACTTTATAAAGTGATTTCATAAAATTGTTTTGGAAGTAAAGTGAATCTTTTGTAATGGAGTGATAAAGGTATAATTTGTATTTTGGAGTAATAAGGTGTGGAGAGATGAGGTATATTTTGTAAATTTGGAGTGACAAGTGAATTTTTTAATTTTTTTTTGAAGGGAAGCTCATTATTGTATTTTGAAGTAACGTTTTTTACTTCTAAGTTCTAGGAGGTTGAGTCATTCAATTTTGAAGACAAGTTGCTTCAAGCGGCTACAAGTTTGGCATTATCATTGCTTGAGAAGTTGAAGGTTGATGCACTTCGATATTTAATAAAACATATATTTTTTGTAGCGTTGAAGTGTCCTAGATCCGCCTGAAATTGAATAAGGAGATCTTAGGTATACCATGAGTACGTTTGTGATGGCTCATGCATTTTTGGATTCTTGATGTTGCTTATTTTTGTGTGTCTAGTTTTGACACTATCTTTGTAATATGGTACACATGGAGTACACAACAAGTTAAGGAAATGCATGCACATAATAAATTCTCTTCAAGCTCATGTAATCAAGCATAAATAAGCAAAAGGAAATGCATGCACATAATAAATTCTCTTCAAGCTCATGTAATCAAGCATAAATAAGCAAAGCACAATCAATCGATCAGCTGCAACACATAATCAAATACATCAAGTTGTCAACATCAGCGTTCAAAAAAATGATTTTACATCAACATCATTCACTCAAGGCAATAAAGTTAATGAAGTTGTCATCTACTTCAACAAACAACTACATCAACTTTTGGACAATGTACTTGTAACTTTTTTGTAAAATTCAACTCAAAACAACATTGTAACTTGCAAAATCATAATTTGTAAGTTAACTTGTAATCAAATTCAAATAGAATTGAGTTGAATTGTAAGGGTGCATTCTCGGTTGAAACCGACACTCAAGCTTTGAATTGTTAAAGAGTCAATTAAGTCCAGTGAGTCCATTGTTTTCAATTGAATCATCAAATTCATTTGAACTAGTCATTTAATCATTTTAAGTCTTCTCTTGGGTGCATTTTTCAATAATATTCGACACCCTTCTTTTGTAAATTCAATCAATGATCAAACAAACAAATTCAAGCTAGAAACCAAGCAAGTTCCAAAACAAGCAATCGTGATCAAGCGAGCATGCAACAATCAACCAAGCATTAAGCGAGCAAGTTCAACTCTACAGCAAGCGAGCGTGCCATTCAAGCAACAACCAAGCAAGCATCAAACAAGCAAGTTCAACTCTAAAGCAAGCAAATATGTTATTCAAACAATAATCAAGCACGTTCATATCTACATCAAGCAAGCGTGCAACAATCAACAAAGCATCAAGCAAGCGAGTTCAACTCTAAAGCGAGCGAGCGTGCAATTCAAGAAACAATCAAAACAAACATCAAGCGAGAGAATCAAGCAAATGCAAAAGCAAGCGAGCATGACAAAATTCAAGCAAGTGTGAAGTTAATTGAAGAAAATCAAGCGAGCGTGAAATTGAGTAAAGCAAGTTCAAGCGAGCATGAAGTTAATTGAAGAAAATCAAGTGAGCGTGAAATTGAGTAAAGCAAGTTCAAGCGAGCGTGTCAAAGATCAACATGGGTAAAGGAGGAAAACATCTTCAAAGTGCAGAGATGGAAATTAAAGAGTTGAAAGAGTGCAATCAAGAGTTACATAATACAATTGAATTACTGGAATGGAAGTTAAAGCAAAATCAAAACTTAATCAATCAAATGACCAGCACATTAGAAGCAGCAAAAGATTTTCAAATTGAGCTAGAAATAAAAGAAAAACTCATCAATGCACTCCAAATTAAGTTAAGTGAAAAGCAAGATTTACTAGATGCACAATTTACAGAGAAGTTAGATGCAAGTTGTGACACTGAAGACCTTATCCAGCAAGTTGATGAAAGTTGTGATACATATGATCTAATTCACCAGATTGATACAAGTTGTATCACAAATGATCTAATCCACCAAGTTGATGTCAGTTGTGACACAAGTGATCTTATCCAACCAGTTGTACTACTTAATGATGCAACGAGTAGTACCAAAGATCAAATTGATCAGTTTGATGCAGCATGTCAAACCGATGAACTGTTAATGATTGATGCCCAGTGTGATACAGAAGATTTAATAAATCAAGGACAGAATGTTAGCAGCAGCAGCAAGTATGAAGAACAACAACAGGATAGTCTTTCCAAGAAAGTGATCAGACCTTGGGAAGAAATCTCTTTCAACAAAGATCGACATGGCCTAGGATACAACAAAGAAAACACTTTGTTTATTCCAGATTTCTCAAAACCAGTTCAATTTGTAAGTGTCGGTTTTCTAGACAGTGCTCAGAATATGGTTAAGTGTAACCATTGTAAGCGAAATGGCCATATGGAGACTAAATGCTTTGACCTCCATCCTTGTCACCATTGTGGCAAGAAAAACCATTCATCTAAAAGATGTTGCAAGAGAAATCAACCACCCAGAGTGAAAATCAATTATGCATGGATTGATCCTTGGAAGTGGTCATCTACAGTGAAACAATATCCTATGTGTTACCGAAAAATTCAGTCTCACATGAAGGCAACTATTGCAACCAATAGTGAACAAATGGTACTCTCATGCACTTGAAAGTGGGAGTACAAAAGTGACACTCTCCTACACCTGAAGGGGGGCGGGGGGGGGTTCAGAAATCAAATGCAGATGACTATCTCTCCTTTCAGCTGACAAAGGGGGGAAATGATAATGGAATTGAAGGTGTTTGTCAGACTGAAAGTCTCGACAACATCAAAAAAATCAGCCAGTGGGCATCATCAAAAATCAGCCAGTGGGCATCGTCAAATTAGCTAGTGTGCAGTCAACATCAAAGCAGCCAATGGGCGGTCATCATCAACATCAAAGCAGCCAGTGCGCGGTCAACATCAAAGTAGCCAGTGGGCGTTCTCAACATTTTGTTAGTGGACAAGCAAATTCGCCAATGGGCATCATCAACATTTTGTCAATGGACAGGATATTGATTGAAGGACAGATGGATCCTTTTGAAACATGGCAACTAATGGAGTTGTCAAGCAATTTTCAAAGATGTATCAGACTTGCAGCTGATTCATGTTCTCTTCAAATTGGAGTTTTTTCAGCATCCAAGTTTGGTGGTTTTTCAGGCAGTGTTTTTTGAGGATCAACATTTTCAGCGTAAGAACTTGGAAGATGGTTCTTGGTTTCTTATTTTGGACTTATGATTGAGGGGGGGGAATGTTAGCCTCACTTTCATGTGATGAAAACAATTCTAAGTCCAAAATAATTAAACTATTTAAAATCATGAAAGTTAGGATTTATTCCTACCTTTCTAGATTGAGTATGTTCCTCAAAGTTAGGAGTCAGTTTAGGTCTAGTTGGTTGAGAGATTCTCTCCAACTAGTTAGGCTCCTAGATTAATGTGTAGTTGAGATATTTGTTCAACCAAATTGTCCAAGATAGGCGCACTATCTTGAGACAAATTTCCTCGTGTATTTATATTTGTATCATAAACATCATTTGTACAGAGAGTGTGAGGAATACAATACATTCAGGCATCAGGCCTTTTGTGCCACGTCTTTGATGTTTATGTCTCTGATATTTGATTTGTGTTTATTTTAATATTTTCTTTATTGTGGTATCAAAGCGAGAAGATTCATGTCTGTTATAAGAATAAATTGTTTATGAAATCGGTGGCATTGTCTGGAGTTGAATGTGTCATCAAAATAGAAATGGGACAAGCTCTGCATTGAAACAACATGAGGAAGCTGCGTGTTGGAAAGTTGCAGAAGTGGAGCAAGTGTGGTGAGAAGATAAAGAAGCCAGGGCTGCGTGCCCATATATCAAGCCATGTAAATTTTGTGTTTGATTGTGAAATCAATTTTATAGGAAACTGTGTTACATTATTTCTGCATGTGTATTATTATTGAAATTGAGTATTTTGCAATAGGGATTGCATACAAGGTTACAGTTGATTTATCTCATGAATATTATATTATTGTAAGAGAGATATGCATTGCTTTGGAGCACCGTGATCTATAAAGCTATCAGTGGTGGTTGTTAAGTGTTTGGCATGGACTGAGCTGTGAAGGGAATGCTTGCTACTGTGTCTGGAGCAACACCTCCATAGCCACTGAATAGCGCTTAATACATTCTTGGAGGACGCAAAGGCTGGACATTTCGCATAGCCAAGTTATTGTGCATATCAAACATCTGGTGTTTTCGGCATCGATATCAAAAACAACGTTTAATGCGTTTTGTCACGGGTTGCTCATATATTCCTTTGTCGCGGAAGAGGAATTGCCCACTTACTAATCCCTGGTCTTCCAAGAGACCCAGCTTTTCGATTTGCTCGTTCATGCGTTCGATTCGCAAAACCATGCCCTTGACGCAGAACAGAAGCTAGTAGAGCAGGAGAGTCGAGGCAATAAGCATGAAGTTACGCTGGCTCTTCATGGTGGATTTCTGATGGCGCAGATGCTCGCTCGGACTACACAGCTGCCCTGCACAACTGGGACTAGTCTCATATTTCCAGTAGATATCCATCAGCAGAAACAGACAGAATGGCACCACAGAGAGCAGCGGCTTCAATGCGTTGCGAATAACGACTATCGGTCCCTTCCTGAGGTGATCCAGGTCGGGCATTGTGAGCAACAACAGCATGATGGCCTCTGCACCTGCCGCATATCCCAAGACTACCCATTCCAATGCCATTCTTTCCCAAATAGAGACACTGGGCACTCCTGAATGCTTAAGGCCTTGAGTAACTAGATCTGAAGAAGATCGTCAGGACCCAATTCAGATGGGAGAAAATCCAGAAGACCCGAATCGATATTTCCAGTAATCCGTGTCGAAAATGCTTGAAAATCCAGCTCCTCGATCTCGTCGAGTTCAATGTCATTTTCAACGGCCTGGAGACGCTGGAAATTGATAGAGAGAAGCGTAATCTAGAACGTGGAACTTTAAACTTGCGTGGAAATGTTTCAACAGCCAACTCACATGTCAATTTGCTGTCGGCAATTTGTGGACCACTCGAAAGATTCCTCAAAAATCTAACAGCAGTCTACTTGCAAAAAAGGTTCATTAGACCAATCTACACACAGCTAGAAACAACTTGATTCATGAGTGCATTTCACAGTGAAACTTTCAAGTCCATTTCACACTGAAACTTTCAACTCTTGGTAAGAGCGATTTAGGAGCGATTTATAAATCAAGTTTTTGTCTCCAATGGTTCATTCCAAGATTATAAAGGCAAGGTATGCTTAAATTCTCAAGTGGTTTTTTTTTTTTGGTTCACAAAAAGGGAGACATAAATAATTAAAAAGAAAGTGTTTTTTATATGTGAAAAGTGTAAACTAATATTTCTGGGAAAGTCGGTTTTTTTTCTCTAGGAGATATATGGTGTGTTTTTAATGTAATCAAAATTTGAGCTTTGGGAAACAATTCACTTTATAAAGTGATTTCATAAAATTGTTTTGGAAGTAAAGTGAATCTTTTGTAATCGAGTGATAAGATATAATTTGTATTTTGGAGTAGGTGGAGAGATAAGATATATTTTGTAAATTTGGAGTCAAGTGAATTTTTTTTTTTTTTTGAAAAGGGAAGCTCATTATTGTATTTTGAAGTAACGTTTTTTTACTTCTAGGAGGTTGAGTCATTCAATTTCGAAAACAAGTTGCTTCAAGGGGCTGCAAATTTGGCATTATCATTGCTTGAGAAGTTGAAGGTTGATGTACTCTGATATTTAATAAAACATATATTTTTTGTGGTGCTGAAGTGTCTTATATCCGCCCGAAATTGAATAAGGGGATCTTAGGTACACCATGAGTATGTTTGTGATGGCTCATGCATTTTTGGATTCTTGATGTTGCTTATTTTTGTGTTCTAGTTTTGACACTATCTTTGTAATATGGTACACATGGAGTACACAACAAATTAAGGAAATGCATGCACACCATCTTTTCAAGCTCATGTAATCAAGCATAAATAAGCAAAGCACAAGCAATCGATTAGCTGCAACACATAATCAAAGATATAAAGTTGTTAACATCAGCATTCAAAAAAACGATTTTACATCAACATGCAATTCAACATCATTCACTCAAGGCAATAAAGTTAATGAAGCTGATGAAAAGAAATTTTGGGTTAAGGCCAAAACCCCTTTCCTTTACAATATTCGATCATGAGGCCTATGGGTTATGGCCCACAAAACCTTATCGGAAGCGTATTTGAGGCTTTAAGCCTTCAAAACTGTGGACTTCAACACTTGATCGGATTTCTTTATAAAAACCCGGGACCATTCATTTATCGAAATACACGGGAAAACAAAGGAAACCCTGCTTCGAACCCATGGGCCGGACTTCAAAAAGAATACACCGGCACCTATAATTATCGTCGGGTCCATCGCAAGTCCGCTGCGCCACTCCTCCGACCTCCGATAAGTGATCGCTCCAATCTTCGATTGTCGATCGGCGTTTTATCGCTATCGACGTATCGACATATCGCATATCCACTGCCTCTGCAATTAGCGATCAGTGATTAAGATCGTGACCGTCGATCTGAATCTCAATCCGACGGTCCACACTTAATCACGTGATCGTGATTACACTGATTCAAAGGCCCGTTCCGATTAGTCTTACGGACCCGATATGGATATAAGCCACCCTTTATAAGATTTCAAGTCCGGATTTCGAATCCATTCTATGTTTTCCGCTGCTTCTTAGTGTAAACTGGAATTTTAAAAGGGTCGGTTCCGATCTCGCCAAAAGGTTTCCACCGACGCGATATGACTCCTGTGCATTCATTCTTCATCCCTTCATTCGCTTCTATTGATGGACTCTGCGTTAAACATAGGTCCTCCGCCATACTCTGTTTAATATTGGATCGCCATCGATCCTTTCAGTGATCGATGGTTGATCAGCAATCTCGCAACACAGGATTAACTCTATATATGAAACATACACACAGGCGTACACTATTAACACTGAAACACACTTTATATTATACACAATATGATTACAGGTCTAAGGCATTGCAGCCTTAAAACAGTTTCTCCCTCGACTACATTTGAATACTCTCAGTTTTACACTTTCTATCTATCACTCTATATTCCTCTCACACACAGACTCTCTTTTTATAGGAGATTGCAACCGTCGTGGATCATTTAAGATGCACGATTTCTCCCCACAATTACTCAACAACCCTTAATTCTCTCTGTACGCATACATGCACATGGCCGATTACATTTAATTAAGTCTTCGAGAGACTTTATCCATTCCATCACTTACTCTATTTTAAATAGAATTTGTCCCCCGTTCGGCTCCGATGGTCCACATCCTCCTTCTCCGCTTTGGATTCCTCCTTTAATGAAGGGTGTCGGATGCTCCTGCATCAGAGGCTGTCATCTACATCAACAAACAACTACATCAACTTTTGGACAATGTACTTGCAACTTTTTTGTAAAAGTCAACTCAAAACAACATTGTAACTTGCAAAATCATAATTTGTAAGTTAACTTGTAATCAAATTCAAATAAAATTGAGTTGAATTATAAGGGTGCATTCTCGGTTGAAACCGACACCCAAGCTTTGAATTGTTAAAGAGTCAATTAAGTCTAGTGAATCCATTGTTTTCAACTGAGTCATGAAATTCATTTGAACTTGTCATTAAATCATTTTAAGTCTTCTCTTGGGTGCATTTTTCGATAATACTCGACACCCTGCTTTTGTAAATTCAAGCAATGATCAAGCAAACAAATTCAAGCTAGAAATCAAGCAAGTTCCAAAACAAGTAATCGCGATCAAGCGAGTGTGCAAGAATCAACCAAGCATCAAGCGAGCGAGTTCAACTCTAAAGCAAGCGAGCGTGCCATTCAAACAACAATCAAGCAAGCATCAAGCGAGCATCAAGCGAGCGAGTTCAACTCTAAAGCAAGCAAATGTGATATTCAAACAACAATCAAGCCCATTCATATCTACATCAAGTGAGCGTGCAACAATCAATCAAGCATCAAGCAAGCGAGTTCAACTCTAAAGCAAGCGAGCGTGCAATTCAAGAAATAATCAAAACAAACATCAAGCGAGAGAATCAATCAAATACAAAAGCAAGCGAGCGTGAAATTGAGTAAAGCAAGTTCAAGCGAGCGTGTCAAAGATCAACATGGGTAAAGGAGGAAAACATCTTCAAAGTGCAGTGATGGAAATTAAAGAGTTGAAAGAGGGCAATCAAGAGTTACATAATACAATTGAATTACTGGAATGGAAGTTAGAGAAAAATAAAAACATAATCAAATGACCAGCACATTAGAAGCAGCAAAAGATTTTCAAATTCAGCTAGAAATAAAAGAAAAACTCATCAATGCACTCCAAATTAAGTTAAGTGAAAAGCAAGATTTACTAGATGCACAATTTACAGAGAAGTTAGATGCAAGTTGTGACACTAAAGACCTTATCCAGCGAGTTGATGAAAGTTGTGATACATATGATCTAATTCACCAAATTGATACAAGTTGTATCAAAAATGATTTAATCCACCAAGTTGATGTCAGTCGTGACACAAGTGATCTTATCCAGCCAGTTGTACTACTTAATGATGCCAGGCAGTAACTCCATTAGGCAGAAAAACTGATTCGTATTATTCCATCAGGTATGTTATTGTTATATACAAAAGGGTGTCACTGTTCAGTTAATCTCCTGATGACTGTTCACATTCCTAATTTAATTATTTACATAAATTCACCCAATCGTGAGGATTAGGTGTCAACATTCCCCCCCTTAATCTGAAGGGATGTTGGTGAGTCCAAGCATCGTTCTGAAACTTTCAAGCTTTTCTCTTCCAAGCGCTTTGGTGAAGATGTCTGCAATTTGCTCATTTGTGGAACAATGACGGAGATGGATTGTTTTGGCCTCAACATGATGTCGGATCAGATGATATTTAGTATTGATGTGCTTTGTTCGATCATGGAACTTTGGGTTCTTTGCCAACTTTATTGCAGAGGTGTTGTCAATCATGAGTGGAGTTGATTGTACTTGTTTTACCTGCAAATCTTCAAGAATTTTCCTGAGCCTCACAATTTCTTTTGTTGCTTCAGCTGCTGCCATGTATTCTGCTTCTGTTGTGGAATCTGCTGGGACTGATTGTTTGCGTGATCTCCAGGAGACAGCTCCTGATCCAAGACTCATAGCATATCCTAAAGTAGATACCCCAGTTTCTTTGTCTCCATCGAAGTCTGAATCAGAGTATCCGATCAAACTGAATTCATCCACCTGTGTGTACTTGATTCCAAAGTCTTGAGTTCCCTTCAAGTACTTTAGAACTCTTTTTGCAGCAGACCAATGTCCCTCACAAGGCTTTTGCATAAACCTGGAGAGGATTCCAACAGCAAATGAAATGTCTGGTCTGGTAGTAGTTAGGTAGTTGAGACTTCCTACAAGCTGTCTATACTTTGTTGCATCCTCAAATTCCTTTCCTTCAATAGATGTGAGCTTTAAGTTTTGTTCCATTGGAGTAGTAAGAGGATTGCACTCTGTCATGCCAAACCTAATCAAAAAATCTCCAATGTATTTCTTTTGAGAAAGAAATATGGACTTTGGATGTTGGGTTACTTCAATGCCAAGATAGTAATGAACATAGCCCAAATCAGTCATTTCAAAACTTTTCCCCAATTCCTTCTTTATGGATGCAATGTAGCTTTCATTGCTCCCTGTCATTAAAAGATCATCTACATATACCACAAGATATACAACTGTTTTGCCAACTTTCTTGAAAAATAAAGTTGCATCATCAAGATCAAAATGATTGAAATTGAGTTTCAGAAGATGCTCAGTTAGTTTTTCATACCAGGCTTGCGGTGCTTGTTTGAGGCCATACAAGGACTTCACAAGTTTGCATACTTTATGTTCATGTCCTTTCACAGCAAATCCTTCAGGCTAGGACATAAAAACATTCTCTTTTAGATCTCCATTCAAGAAGGCAGTTTTTACATCCATTTAATGGACTTTCCAACCGTTCTGAGTTGCTAGTGCAAAGAGTGTCCGGATGGTGGCCCATTTTGCTGTGGGGGCAAAAGTTTCCTCATAATCGACCCCTTCCTTCTGTGCAAAACCTTTTGCCACAAGCCTAGCTTTGTGCTTGTCAAGTGAGCCATCAGCTTTGTATTTGTTCTTGTAGACCCACTTGCAGCCAATTGGTTTGGTTCCAAATGGAGGATCAACCAGCTTCCAAATGTCGTTCTTTATGAGGGCATCATACTCCTTTTGCATCGCTTCTTTCCATTCATCATGAGAAGTAGCTTCTTTGAAGGAAGTTGGTTCAAAATCTGTAGACAAGTTCAATTCACAATCATAAGAAACATCCATATTAACAGGTGAATAAGAGTCATCTACATCACCTCCATTTTGTCGGTTTGAATTTCTGGTTCCTGTTTTTCCAATTTCATCAGGATGAACACTTTCAAGTGTCTTCATCAACCACTTTGGGGGACCTTTCTGAGATGGTCCAGGCTGCTCTGTTGATTGAGTTGGGACTGAATCAAGATTGAGTCTCCCAAATCTATCAATTACATCACTTAAAGCATCATCCGTTGTTGGAGTTTCATGCGGGGGAGAGTGTTCTTTAGAAGAAGATTCCACATGTTGATCTAGAATAAGAATCCCCCTTTCAAGATGTGGAATCTGATTATCAAATTCTTGAAATGATTTTGTTTTTGCGAATCTATCCAAGCGATCAAGTTGCCGCTCAACAACATTGTCAGATTTGGATGATTCAAGAAAAATTACATCTCTAGATACAACAAACTTTTTATTTACTTCATCATAGAGGCGGTATGCTTTGGAGGTGTTTGAATACCCCAGGAAGATACACTTACGACTTCTAGCACCAAGTTTGTTTCTATGTACCTTTGGTATCAAAGCATAACAGGTGGAACCAAAGACCCTGAGATGTTTTACCGAAGGAACATGTCCATACCACTATTCATAAGGAGTCTTGTTTCTTATAGCATTAGATGGATATCTATTCTTTATATATGCAGCAAATAGAACAGCATCAGCCCAAAACATTATCTTTACATTTTTGAAGAAAAGCATGGATCGTACCATATTCAAGATTGTTCTATTCATTCTTTCAGCTACACCATTCTGTTGGGGATTATAAGGCACAATTGTTTGATGTTTGATGTTTGATCCCATGTTGGCGAAGATAGTTTTCAAATTCATTTGATGTGTATTCTTTTCCATTATCAGTGCGAATAGACCCAATATGAGATTGTGCATCATTTTCAATCCATTTATGAAAATTCTTGAATGTTTGAAAAGCATCAGATTTGTTCTTCAATAAATAAACCCAACACATTCTGGTGTAGTCATCAATAAATGTCATGATATATTTATTTCCATTTGCAGAAGGAACAGGCATTGGACCACATAAATCTAAATGAATGAATTCAAGTCTCCTATGTGCTCTTGAATGTGAATCATGAAAAGACTGTTTGCTATGCTTTCCTAGAATGCAAGCATCACATTGCTTAAGTTTTCTAGGAATTGTAGGCAAACCAGCAACACCATTTTTCTTCAATAAGCGGAGACTGTCATAGTTCAAATGTCCAAATCTAGCATGCCATAATAAACTTGATGGAAGTGTACCTTCTTCATGATGAGAATTGTATGAGAAATGTTGTGCATGAGCAGATGTTCCTTGCAGTTTGAGAAGCCTTTCTTCTTCTATTCCCCTCATGACAAGTGAGTGGTCAGATGCTTTTCTTACCTCAAGCTTGCCATCAAACATATGAATGGAGTGACCTTGCTGGCGGATGTGGACCAAGGACAGCAAGTTTCTCTTGAGCTGTGGAGATATAGAACATGATCCAGAAGAAAGTCTGGAAGACCAGGCAGTTTAAGCCTGATTGTGCCAAGCCTGATGGCTTGATTTTTTATTGATCTGCAAAGTATACTGCTCCATCAACATTGTCAGTGAAATCTTCAAAAAAATCTTTTCTATGAGTCATGTGGCAAGTTGCTCCTGAATCAAGCAACCAATCATTTTTCCATGAAGCAAGTGAAGCATTAAACAAATCTTCATTTACTCCAATATTACATTGTGCCTCAACATAGTGAGCGGATTCAGGTGCTTTACCTTTGTCTGTATCATCAGCTTTACCTTTCTGTTGGTTTCTTTTCTGCTCAATTTTGTCCCATGGTAGCTTGCATGAAGAGGCATCATGTGATCCATTTCTTTTGCAGCGAGTGCAGTGCAGATCTGCCTTTTCTCCTTGAGAATGGCTGCCCCCCCTTCCTCTGAAATATCTTCCTCTTCCTCTTCGTCCACCTATTCCTCTTGTAGAATCTTGAGCAAGATGCTTTTCTTTATGAGCAAGGCACACAGTCTCTTCAGAAGATTCAGGGGTTGTCTTCTTTCCAAAAGCTTTCTCTCTTTCAGCAAAGTTTTTCACAAGAGAGTCAAAGGTTATATCTTTGAGATTTCCATTTGCTTGCAATGACTCAAGATAATTGGAATAAGTAGGATAAGGTGCCTTGAGAAAAGCAATAAGAGGAATATCCAGCTCAACCTTAGTGGAATTGATATCATGCATTATAGACTTTACTTCAAATGCAAGAGCAAGAGGATCATTATTTTGCAGTTCAAGAGTGAAGAGTTAATCATAAGTTGAACAACTTCAAGTGCAGAATGTGAGTCATAGAGTTCTTTCAGCTTTTGTAAAGCTTCAAAGGCAGTTGAATATGACGAAATATGGCGACTCACCTCTTCATTTACAGATGTTGCGGTTAATGCATAAGCTTTGTTGTTCTTGTTTTCCCAAATGACGAGTTCTTTGTCTGAGGTAGGCTGTACTGGGTCATTGTCTCCTTCTCCGACACACACTCCTTTCCACAACTCATTGAAGATGAGGGTGTGTTTTATCATCCGGGACCATTCAGGGTAGTTCTCCTTGCCAGTGAGAACTATTCCTACCATGGATATGATTGAATGCATTCTGTAAAAAAAACTTTTGTTGATAGAAAAAAATACTTCTGCCAATATACAGTAAAAATGTACTCAAAAGGGCATTCTCAAAGGGTATTATCGTCCACTAAAACTTCTAACATAAGGTTTTCATGTACCCATTGAATCACTGTCATCACAACTTCAATACACGGAAAGAAAATGACTTTCACAAATGTACACAGCTACCAATAAAAACATTCAATGCATGCGCAGTATACAGCCTCTTTTTAAAAAAGGCTCAACGCATCATGGACGTTCTGCCTTCACCAAATATTCTGCTACAAATGTTGTCACCGTTCAAATGTATGACCAGCGTTCAAATATTAGAACAGTCAGCGTTCAAATATTACAACAGGCAGCAATACAATACCCCAACGCAATAGAAATACGACCCCTTCAACACAAAAAATAAACGCTCTAGAACTCAACGCTGGTTGTCATAGCATGGAGTTAAATTTTGCAATGCGCTAGGCCAGCAGCTTGAACTATGAAGCCATCGAATCCAAGGAGAATCCGCTACAAGCACCAAACCCAACGCACACACTAATTACCGAGCGAGCAGCCCATGAGTATATACATAATTAGGGATGATGAGTATATGAAGCCATCGAATTCAAGGAGAATCCACTACAGTAAAACAACCGAGAATAAGAAGCTGAATCATTTAGTATGAAAAACCTGAGCCGCGATTTAGATAATTTTCATTGAGCAGAACAGCATAAACGTATTCAGTGAGTAGCCATCGTGCCATTCGGTTGGTGAGGAAGAAGGGCCGCTGCCAAATTCGCAATTAACATTTGTTAATTATCACCATTAATCTCAGGAACTCATCAACATGAGAACCAGGCATTCGCGTCGAAGTCTTCTTGGTATGTGGAGGCTCAATGGGCATGTCGCGTGGAGTTTCAGGTGACAATGGTGCGTTTCGCTGCTCCTTGGGGTATGGAGTGTCGCGTCTCGCGGCTACTGGAGTTCGGGCGGAATCCGCACGGGACTCTGCCGCCAACCATGTCAGACCACCACGGCAGAGGCAGCGCTGGTGCGCCAGAGAGCGTTATGGACAGAGGCAGCGCTGGTGCGCCAGAGAGCGTTATGGACAGATGCATTATGGACAGAGGCAGCGCTGGTGCGCCAGAGAGCGTTATGTCAGGACAGAGGGGATATGGCAGACAGAGGAGTTATAGGAGCATAAGAGCTAAAACAAGGAGCTGGCTCTGATACCATGTCAGGCCAGGCAGTAACTCCATTAGGCAGAAAAACTGATTCGTATTATTCCATCAGGTATGTTATTGTTATATACAAAAGGGTGTGACTGTTCAGTTCATCTCCTGATGACTGTTCACATTCCTAATTTAATTATTTACATAAATTCACCCAATCGTGAGGATTACGTGTCAACATGATCTATTTGACGCAGCGTGTCAAACCGATGAACTTTTAATGATTGATGCCCAGTGTGATACAAAAGATTTAATAAATCAAGGACAGAATGTTAACAACAGCAGCAAGTATGAAGAACAACAGCAGGATAGTCTTTCCAAGAAGGTGATCTGACCTTGGGAAGAAATCTCTTTCAACAAAGATGAGCATGGCCTAGGATACAACAAAGAAAACACTTTGTTTATTTCAAATTTCTCAAAACCAGGTCAATTTGTAAGTGTCGGTTTTCTAGACCGTGCTCAAAATATGGTTAAATGTAACCATTGTAAGCGAAATGGCCATATGGAGACTAAATGCTTTGACCTCCATCCTTGTCACCATTGTGGCAAGAAAAATCATTCATCTGAAAGATGTTGCAAGAGAAATCAACCACCCAGAGTGAAGATCAATTATGCATGGATTGATCCTTGGAAGTGGTCATCTATAGTCAAACAATTGTCTATGTGTTACCGAAGAATTCAGTCTCACATGAAGACAACTATTGCAACCAATAGTGAACAAATGGTACTCTCATGCACCTGAAAGCGGGAGTATAACAGTGACACTCTCCTACACCTGAAGGGGGGGTTCAGAAATCAAATGCAGATGATTGTCTCTCCTTTCAGCGAACAAAGGGGGGAAATGATAATGGAATTGAAGGTGGTTGTCACACTGAAAGTCTCGACAACATCAACAAAATCAGCCAGTGGGCATCATCAACAAATCAGCTAGTGGACATCGTCGAATTAACCAGTGAGCAGTCAACATCAAAGCAGCCAGGGGGCAGTCATCATCAACATCAAAGCAACCAGTGGGCAGTCAACATCAAAACAACTAGTAGGCGTTCTCAACATTTTGTTAATGGACAAGCAAATTCGCCAGTGTGAGTCATCAATATTTTGTCAGTGGACAAAAGATGTTGATTGAAGGACAGATGGATCCTTTTGCAGCTTGGCACCTGATGGAGTTGTCAAGCAATTTTCAGAGTTGTATCAGCCTTGCAGCTGATTCATGTTCTCTTTATATTGGAGTTTTTCCAACATCCAGGTCTGGCAGTTTTTCAAGCAGTGTTTTTTGAGGATCAACAGTTTCAGCATAAGAACTTGGAAGATGGTTCCTAGTTCTTATTTTGGACTTACGATTGAGGGGGGGAATGTTAGCCTCGCTCTCATGTGATGAAAACAATTCTAAGTCCAAAATAATTAAATTAATTAAAATCATGAAAGTTAGGATTTATTCCTACCTTTCTAGATTGGGTTTGTTCCTCAAAGTTAGGAGTCAGTTTAGGTCTAGTTGATTGAGATATTCTCTCCAACTAATTAGGCTCCTAGATTAGTGTTTGGTTGAGATATTTGCTCAACCAAATTGTCCAAGATAGATGCACTATCTTGAGACAAATTTCCTCGTGTCTTTATATTTGTACCATAAACAATATTTGTATAGAGAGTGTGAGGAATACAATACATTCAAGCATCAGGCCTTTTTTGCCATGTCTCTGTTGTTTATGTCTCTAATATTTGATTTGTGTTTATTTTTATATTTTCTTTCCTTTTCTGCCATTTTTCGGAGGTGGAGATCCCTTCTTTTGATCATGTTTCCCAAGATGGAAATAGTGATCCATATTATCTTCAACCATATGAATTTTCATTATATCCTATGTAAGCATACATACCTCACCCTTCCTTTTGATCATCTAGACTTCCTGTGGCAACTTCATTTGAACGAAAGTACTTTAACCTTTAGACCAGCTTTCCTGCTATGTCATCATATCATCATCTCTTGAATCCGACAAGTTGGAATTACTGATGAAACTCTTACTTCCTTTCTAAATTGGTGAATCCTTTGATAAGGATTCCATCAAAGAAACTTGAGAATCTTTCATATCCTCACCCGGGAAATGTTTCTTTATTGACTAATCTATGATTATCCCAGTTGATGATGACCTCTACTTCTTTCTACAAGTATCACTGGAGGTTTCAATGAGATCTCCAAGAGCTCTCATTCTTTGTAAACAATAGAATTTATTCCAGGCATTCTTTATACTTCCAATGTCACGAGCTCTTACTTCTATTGCTTCTATTACGATGCTATTTTCTAATCTGATGCATCCTATCTTATTTACATTGCTTCCTATCTATAAATTACAAGTAAAAAGTACCTTCTAGTGAAGAAGATCATCTCAGTCATAGTAGAGATATTTTTGCTTCTTCCTTCTTAAGCTTCTTTGTCTCAGGTTCTTTCACTTCCTTAGTAATATGGGCTTCTTCCCTGTCCCTCTTGCATTTAGGACAATCTCTTCTATAGTGCCCAAGTTTCTGACAACCATAGCATCTTTCCTTAGCCATGTTCTTCTTTTTCTTTGGAGGATCAAACTTTCCAAATTTCCCTTTTCTTCTTGTCATTGATTGATCCCTTCTATCTGATATTTTGTTACTTTCTTTCTTCAACCTGTCTTCTTCTGCCTTGCAGAGAGACCATAATTTGATGAATGGGATAGCTTCCTCTTCCCTAGTAGATATGAGGTTACCTTGTTCATCAGTCAATGCATTTAGAATAACGGAGATTATTTCGTTATCAGATACCATCTCTCCTAGATCCTGCAATTGACCTTTTATTTGAGATGCTTTTGAGAGACATGACGATATCCCTTCATCCTTTGATACCTTCAATTTATATAGATCAGATCTAAGTGATATGATCTTTTCTATCGTGCTTTTAGAGAAAAGTTCTCCCAGCTTATCATATATTTCTTTAGATGTCTCTAGCTCGGCTACATAGGAAATGAGAGGATCTTTGATAGACTCCTTAAGAATATTTTGAGCCTTGAGATCCCTTTCCATGTATTCAGATAATGCTTGTTCTTCGGATGGCTTGGAGACCTTTCCATGGACATGATCAATGACTTCATTTACTTCGAGGACTATGTCTATCCTTCTTTTCCATACAAGGAAGTTTGATATCCCAACCAACTTTTGGTTCTCCTTGAAACATGAAGTCATTTTTACTAGATTAGATTATAATAAAAGGTACTTACTTGTGAAGATAGAATCTTCAACTTGATGACGAACTTGTTGCTTCAGATGATCCCTTTCAAGTGAGATCCTTGCTTCAATAGAGAGAAGATTGCCTTTCGATCTAACCTTCCTTAGATTTGAAGAGCTTCCACTTCTTTGGTGATGTATGATCTCTGGAGTGCTTCTAGGGTTTCGGTCTTTCTTCCTGCTTCCTTCTTGAAGATAATTTCAAGACTCTTGTTAGTGTAGATTTCTTCGATCTAGGGTTGATAGTCCTTGGATTTGTTACGATCCTTCTTTTGAAGCTCGATTCTCGTGTGTCTACTTGCTTGAATGCCCATTCTTGACTTTAGCACCTAAGCTCTGATACCATGTTGAGAAATCTAGGGCATGAATAGTTAAAAGATTTCTCTGGTTGATAACTGCTTGTGATATACTTTAGCTTCTTAGCTTATATTATTTTCTTCATTATGCTATTATTGTGTTCTTTTCATCAAGAAAATTACCAATATGCACAATAAAAGACAAGTGACACATTATGTAGGCTTGTCATCCTGGCCAAAACCTCTCACCTCTTGAGAGGAAAACCCGATCAAAATTCTTCTTCTAGATCTTCAATTGATGAGTACCAAGACCATGACAAAGACCCTTGACTCTAGTATCCTCCCAAGAACCTTGTCACTAACCTTGATGCTGTACCTCTTCCCTTTCTCAACTTCCTTCGAACTTCTCTGCTCTCCACGACTCCTTCTAGAGAAACTCGGTCTCTATACTTCACACTGCTTCTTCTTGACTTCTCCTAGACAATCTCGGTCTCTAGGCTTTCACTAGTCTCCTCTAGAGAAACTCGATCTCTAGATCTCAGTTAGCTAGAAGAATCCTTCTCTTGCTACCTAGAAGAAACCCTCCTTCGCTTGCCCAGAAGAAACCTTTATTTCGTTGTCCCAGAAGAAACCTTCTCCTTCGCTGCCCCAGAAGAAACCTCCTTCGCTGATCCAGAAGAAATTCTTTTGATGCCCCTTCTTCGCACTTTTCTTGATCGAATGCAAGTCGAGTTGCTTGCTTCTAAGTGAGGCAGAGTGTGGCTATATATAAACCTCCACACATATCCTTTAGGTTTTATGACTAGATGACAAACAAATCCTAAAGACTCTCAATGGGAGCCTTGACTCAAAAATAAAATCTCTTGCTCATGAAACCCATGAAGCAAGTCAATATAATAATTTTATTTTTCTTCTTTACATCTCATTACATAAAATCATAATTACATGTCATTATGAAAATCGAGCCTAGTTACACTTTTCAACAATGAGAACACTTGTGTGCGCCCACATGTCATTTGGAACACCGCGAGTTATTACAAGGGCCAACCCCTTGTCCACTGCTTTTGAGGGTCCTATTTTCATTGTGGCACCCATGGAACTCATTAGGCCTCTTAGATGGCCCTACGACATGCATCGATTATTATTTGACCTCTTGAGAGGCTTACCTTTTCATTTATGAGTTAGTTTGGAGGGCTTGTCACCAAAAGTTGAATTATTAGAACATTATTTTATTTTTGGGGCTTATTTAGGCCAAGGAGGCTAATTCAAACGCCTATGTTGTGTATAAATACAAGTGATATGAGCTCATTTGTTCATCATCACTTTGGTTTGGATCTCTTATCTCTCTTGAGATTTTCGTACTTTTTCTAAGGATGAATTGGAGCTTTATGGATGAGTTTTGATGTGTGGATATTGGTCTATCTTCTCTTGGAGCTTCTTTATTGTCAATTGTGAATGGCTGGATATCCTCTATTACATGTAAGTACATACTTTTGATGTTATTCTTGTTTACTTTTGTCATATATGTTGGATTGGGAGTTTCACTGTTCTAGGGCTAATTGTTGAATGCATTCACTGCTTAATATCGTGGAATTTGTCTCTAGTATAGCATTCCTTCAATGTATGGGCCATGTAATGTGAGCGAAATCTCTAAAATTTGATCTTGACAAGCCACTCCTCTTGCACATCGAATTATAAAAGTTGCAAGGTTGCTTCCTCTTGACCTAGAAGGCAAACAAAGTGATCTTGAGGCCTCCTTGACTGGGAATGAAAAAATCCTACTCTTACTCAACATTGACTCCATTCTCCCAAAGATTAATGCACTGATCTACCAAGGGTGGTCACCAAAAATTCACATTTCTCACATCCTTCCGAGACTAGCCACATTGGGGTACCTAGGGCATAAATTTCCTGACAAGCTAGCCATCAAAAAACTTTGATCTCCTAGGGTCTCTTGCGTTGGCCTTTCCTCAAGCTCTCTTCCAATTTTGAAGCCATTCTGACGGTGGAGTTGGGAGAAAAGCCAAGCCCTAGCTTCGAGATCAAACTTTGCCCTTCCATCCCGAAGGCTAGTACCTAATAGGGTCAAAACAACATCTTCAAGTGAAAAATCATTCTTTGACCCTTTCTCCACCTTTTCTAGGGTAAGAATATCATTGGTCGCTACATTCTTTCCTCATACCCTAGACTGGGTTCACTTGGCCCCGTGTGGTCCCGCTCCTTTGAAAGATCATTCTTCAAGAACCATCCGGGATACCAATTCTGACAAGTATTTTAGGGATTGGGGAACTCTTTGACAAGCCTATTCCCATAAACCTAATCCTCAAAATCCTTCATTCTTTTCCTAGAATACATAATACCTTGCTTAGTGAGCAAGCAAGCTCCATCTACGACTTAATTAAAATAATTACCTTTTTTAAATGATTCCCTAAGCCTAAATTTAGGAAATCTAGTTAATTAAGGGGTATTAATTAAGTCATGGTGAGAATCTTCTAGAAGAAGACATGGATTGATTTCTAGCTAATCTTAGCCATCAATTATGTTTTAATCTTGGTCGTTGGTGCTCCAACAGAAGATTATAAGAAGAATTCGATGGGTAGATGGAGAACACACCAGAGCAGATACTCAGTTGCTCAAGCAAATCGATTTTCTCAGTGGCTGAAGTTCGGCAAGAGAAAATCAAATCAAAGAGTGAGTTGCAGGTGGGAGAGAGAGGGCATTAGCATAGTCGGAGAGTGCAGGACGAATCTAGAGGAGGCAGCACAGAGGAGGGATGTAGGTCAGCGCAGCAAAAGGGTTGACGCAAGGCCCACGCAGTCATTGCGTAAAGAGTGACGCAGAAGGGCTAGCGAAAGAGGCAGGAGGTCCTCTTTGGGGTCAGAAAATTGTTGTGAAGTGTGAGAAAGTCACCAGTAAATTTCTCTCAGTGACTCTTCCTCTATTTTGTCTTGTATAGAAATTATTGTTGAAGATTAATAAAAGAAACCCTCATCTGTTGCACCAGTTTTCCCACATTGGGTTTTTTCGGGGACAATTGTCCAAAAATCACTGTCATTGCGGTTATATGTGCTAGTATTTTCCTTGTATTTATTTTCCGCGGAATTTTATTTGTGAAGGCTGCAGTGTATGTATTTTGATATTTGTCATAGCAAACTACAAATAATTTGTTTAAGTAATATAACAAATAGAAGAAATATTATCAATTACTATAGTAGGATTCGGGATCACCGAATTTTCACATCTTATACAAATGCAGATTGGGAAGGAAGTGTTGATGATAGTAAAAGCACCAGTGGAGTAGCTTTTTATCTAGGTGGTTGTCTTGTTTCATGGTTGAGCAAGAAGTAGTCGTCAGTCTCCTTATCCACAGTAGAAGCAAAATATATAGCAGCGACAACTTCTTGTACTCGGGTCCTTTGGATGAAACAAACATTGCAGGATCTTCAAGTGAAGTTTGATGAGCCTATTCTGATGTTTTGCGACAACACCACTCCATAAACATTTCCAAGAATCCTCTCATGCATTCAAAAACAAAACACATACCTATTAAATATCAGTTTTTTCGGGAGCAAGTAGCAGAAAGGAACATAAAAGTAGAATATAGTGGGACAAAGGAACAAATAGCTAACATCTTCACCAAACCATTACCGCGTGAGACGTTTGAGTATCTTCAACAAAATCTTGGGATCCTCCCAAGTGCACATTGAAATGCTCTTTATTCATCCAAACAGACAAGGGGAGCAGAGGTAGGTTACAGATTCATAGCAGCATGCAGATTGTCAAAGACAGACACCCTTTGCCATTAATGTCAAAGGGGGAGAGAAAGCAGGTCAAGAAGATCAAAGGCATGGAGTCAGGGAGAGTCGTAATCGCAGGGGTAGTACGTGTGTTTCCATCAATGCCAAAGGGGGGGATTGTTGATATAAGGTTGTCATTGATGTCAACCCAAGAAACACCAGGAGATGCCTCGCCTTTTGTTAGCCAAAATGACATGGTAATTCAGGGTTTTCCAAGTCCAAACCATCCTTGTTGGATTCTCCTCGTTGAGCTGATTCTAATGGTATGTGACACGCCCTAAGAGCCCTCACAGTTTGTGAGTTATGCTAGTATGAAGAAGATGGACCCAATTTGTGGGCAAAAACCCCAAAGGGTGTTGATGTGGCAACATTTCTTTGGTCAAAGCAACATAAGGAAAAAGGATTGTTTGTGAATATGTACCTTATGGAAAAAAGATTATTTGTGAATATTTCCTCTTATAATTAAGGGCATGAGAGGGTTTTTGCTTAAAGAAGGCAAGCTAAAAATTAAATTAAAACCCTCAAGGGGTTTCCCTCTTCAAAATTTAAATTTAAAATAAGAAGTCTCCCTCCAAACTTGGAGCTCATTGCCTCTTATGGAGACCTTCAAATATTTATAGAAGAAACACTTGTTAGCTCTTCTAAGTATGCATTGTAATGAATATCTCTTGTGATTAAAGTGTGAAAAATCGAAAACCCGATTCCTATTGCAACACTGATGTTAATTCTTCTAATTGTTAATTCGATTAAACAATTTACTTATTGTGTGCTACGGCAAATATCGAATTAAATACACTGCAACCTTCACAAAATAAATACCATGGAAACAAAATACTGCACAGGAGAGAAATAAACACACACAATTACACCATTGTTTTTTAACAAACGTCCCCGGAAAAACCCAATGTCGGAAAACTGGTGCAACAGCGGAGGGTTTGATTATTATGCAGTAGTAATCTGAGTACAAATCATTGGATGCCCAAACTGGCTATCTGATACAAAGAATAAACTAGCAAAGAGGTAGTGAGAAAATATCTCACACTGTCACTGGAGATCCAACAATGATACAGGCTCTGGATGAGCAGCCCTATGCTATCTCTGCGCTGTCCCTGCGTGAGTCTCTACATGGGCTCATGCAGTCACTGCGTCATAGCTCAAGGGACTGCGTCAACCTCTCTTTCTAATCTTCTGCCCATTGGAAACTCGACTCCCTGACCTTCCGGACTCACACCCCAGCTTCTAGCATTGGATCTCGACTACTCCCCAGCAAAATTGTGGACTCCCTCTGAAGCACTGCGCTGCCTCTATGGACGTATCGATGCCTTCTCTACCTTGCACTCACCGAGACTGGAAAAATCTCCTCTGGTCTACTATCCCTGCCCCTCACTGCAAGAAGATCACTCGATCTCTCTCCAGCAACTCAACGCTGCTACTCTTGAGAATTCGATCTCTAGATCTCACTATCTTGGTGTGTTCTCCAAGTGCCCATCTCTCATTGGAGCACCAACGGCAAAGATTAGAACATAATCAAAGGCTAAGATTAACTGGGAGTTGATCCTCATCTTTATCTAGAAGATCCGCACCATATTTAATTAATACCCTTTAATTAATCACATTTCCTAAGTTTAGACAGGAATAGATTAAAAATGTTTAATTATTTTAGTTAAACCATATCTAGGTAGAATTTTCCCAAACGATTTTTGGGTCTTGGAGAATGCATGTGTCTTAGCCTCTTTGCAAAATTTTGAGGCTAGAGCACATTTGATGCTACAAAAATCAACACTCCCTCTTTGTGAGGAATGTGCTCTAGCGCTGCATCCCACTGAAGCATCACTCTGTCTTTGCACCATCTCCTGTTGTGTTGCTGATGTCTGGCTCTGTTGCCCATCAACTACTGCGCAACTCTGATTGTCGTATCCGTGTTGCTGCTGACTCTGCTAAACTGCTGCCAACACTGCATCTGCACTGCAACCTCCTCCAACTGTTGTTGTTGCAACTGCAGCAACTGCAACAGAAAAGCATCCAAAATTCTGAACCAATTGTGGTCAGTATGATGCATCTGTCACCCAAGTCCTGACTGCTGCTAGACTCTGCGCTGTCACTGAAGCCTTTGCGTTGCTGCTAACTCTGAACTGTGCCAACTGCACTGCTCCCAACTCTGCTCTGCGTTGCTCAGTCTCTAACCACTACTAGCTACTGCATCTGTCACTCTGGCACCTGACTGCACCAACTACCACTGGTCCATCCTGCTCCTGCATGCTATGGCCTCCTGTAGCAAGGTATTGATTCATCAAGTGGACTTCCTCAAGGATCCTACCCATCTTGTAGCTCTCTGGGGTTACAACTCCAAATCACCCCACCTCACCCCTGGAGGTAACTCGGTGATCATGGCAAACTCTTCCTCCAATCTGGAGGACAACCTGTCGATCTCAGCGGATGCAGCCTGCTGATCCTTCTTCTCCTCTTTGTTCTTCTTTCTAAGAGGACACTGAGTGTTGTAGTGGCCAAGCTCACCACATCTAAAGCATTTCACCTTGGAAATGTCCTTCTTCCTCTTGCGATGCTCCTGTTGCCCCTTAGATGCGAGGCCCACACCTTCCTCTTCCTTTACTTGCTACGTCCCACTGCTGCCGTTAGCACCACTGATGGTGCTCTTCACCAGACCACGCCTCATCTCCTCCTGCTACAGATCAGCCCACATACGATCCCATTCTGCCAGTTTTTCTCTACCCAGGATACTTTGGACAAAAACTTGCCATTCTTCAGAAATGTTATTCAGAGCTAACCGCACCAACTCTATAGGCTGGGGCACTGACCCTACTAAAGACAGCTAGTCCCGGAAATCCTGAAGCCTAGTAAGGAAGGGGTCTATACGCTCCCATTTCTCCATCCTCGTGCATCTCAGCTTCTCCTCAAGATACATCTTCCGCTGCTCGAAAGACCCTTCGTACAGCGCAGCGAGTGCCTCCCACATCTATCGAGCAGTATCTTTGCCAGCTATGTGAGATACCACATGATCTCAAACCCCATCGAGAATCAGCCTCTTAGCTTTCGCCATCTCCTTCTTGTACTTCTTAAGCGGATCTGCATCTGCAGGTACAGCCACTACACTATCGAAGTAAGTCTTGAGATCATGTTCATCTAGAACGCAGGAAATTCTAGCCTTCCAGATCACATAGTTGGAGGCTCTGTCCAACCAATCTTGATCTCTCAACCCTGTTGATGCCATCTCTCTAAAAATGTCGAACTCCTCCTCTTCTCCTTTGCACCGCTGCTGCCTAGCTATTCGCACTCCCTTTTGGAGTGAGAAATTATGCACACAACTACTGCTGCTCTGCTAGGAAAATTCGAACTTCTTGGCTAGAAGTCCCCTGAGGAAAGAATTCCCTCAGTGTGTGCTCTTCCTCTCTCTTGACGCTATTTGCACTAGCAAACCGCTGCAAAATTTGTGTCCCAGCTGAAGATCTGCTCTGCAAGGAAACTACTGCTACTCCCTCTACCTCTGGTACTCTTCGATCTGGAAAATTTTATTCTTTGTTGATTCACCCAAAGAAGTAAAATTTCCACGAAAATCTTACCCTCTTGGACCAAGGAAATACGGTAACCATGAGGGTTTCAAACTACTGCCTACACAGAAATTCGAATTGCCTCCTTCCTTCTGCGCTGAGCTCTTCGGCTTACTATCTGTGCTCTGATACCATGTGAAAAATCGTAAACCCGATTCCTATTGCAGCACTGATGTTAATTCTTCTAATTGTTAATTTGATTAAACAATTTACTTATTGTGTGCTACTACAAATATCGAATTAAATACACAGCAACCTTCACAAAATAAATACCGTGGAAACAAAATACCGCATAGGAGAGAAATAAACACACACACAATTACACTGTTGTTTTTGGACAAATGTCCTCGGAAAAACCCAATGTGGGAAAACTGGTGCAGCAGTTGAGGGTTTGATTATTATGCAGTAGTAATATGAGTACAAATCATTGGATGCCCAAACTGGCTATCCGATACAGAGAATAAACTGGCAAAGAGGTAGTGAGAAAATATCTCACACTGTCACTAGAGATCCAACACTGATCCGGGCTCTGGATGAGTTGCCCTATGCAGTCTCTGCGTTGGCTCACTCAGTCACAGCTCAAGGGACTACGTCACCTTCTCCTTCTGATCTTCTGCCCATTGTAAACTTGACTCCCTGGCCTTCTGGACTTGCACCTCGGCCTCTAGCACTGGATCTCGACTACTCCCCAGCAAAATTGCAGACTCCCTCTAAAGCACTGCGTGGCACTGCGCTGCCTCTCTGGACCTCTCGATGCCTTCTTTGCCTTGCACTCACCAGGACTAGAAAATTCCCCTCCGGTCTACTATCCTTGCCCCTCACTGCAAGAAGATCACTCGATCTCTCTCCGACAACTCAGCGTTGCTACTCTTGAGAATTCGATCTCTAGATCTCACTATCTCGGTGTGTTCTCCAAGTGCCCATCAAGCTCCTTCTTATAATCTCTCGTTGGAGCACCAACGGCCAAGATTAAAACATAATCAAAGGCTAAGATTAACTGGGAGTTGATCCTCGTCTTTATCTAGAAGATTTGCACCAAATTTAATTAATACCCTTTAATTAATCACATTTCCTAAGTTTAGACTTAGGAATACATTAAAAATGATTAATTATTTTAATTAAACCATCTCTAGGTGGAATTTTCCCAAACAATTTTTGGGTCTTGGAGAATGCATGTGTCTTAGCCTCTCTGCAAAATCTCGAGGCTAGAGCACATCTGATGCTACAAAAATCAACATAAAGCTCTAAAGAAATACTCAGCCCTATGGAGAAAGGTTTCATCAGACGAAAGGCTAGGGTTTCTTTTGGGTTCTGGTATGGTTTGGGTCAATTTTTTTTTAATGTTCTTTGTTGGGTCATGCAGGAAGCACATTTCAGATCAGTTGGATCTCAAGAATAGAGAATTTCTTTTGTAATGTAAGGCACGATAAATGAAAACTAATTAACTCATATTTTCCTGCGGCTCCCACTTAGAAATGGTTTGGACCTAACCTAAGAAATGATGACTCTAAATTTTGGCATCAGTTTTGAATGGATAAATCTGTGATTCGTTGATGGAACCAGTGAAGTAAAAGCAATACTTTATTTCGATCTCTTGATTCTGTTGGATCTTGTTAAATTTTTTTAACATGTTCTTTTCTTAGGACAGTTACTTCAATGTTCCATATTAGCCCGTTTATTGATGCATTTCATTTCCATTAGCAATCACATAAATCATTATCACATTGGCAGTAACTGAAGAAAGAACATAAACAAAAAATGTTGAAGACAAGCCAAGAAAAGAGAACACAAGAATATGGCACAAGCCAGGGGAAAACCCCAAAATGGGGAAAGCCTTGATCAATTCTTCTTATTATTAGAATTAAATGTTTAGCAGAGAGAGAGAGAGAGAGTACAATAATTCAAATTCAAGATTGACTTGCCAATTTGAACATCCAGTAGCACAACCCTTAGATAAGTAGATGGCCCAATCACAATTGAAATTCTGGAGCAGTCAAGTTGTTCCTGATGTCATACTGTTGAAGAGGCTTGGTCTAGTTAGGGTTGCTTGCAGTTCATCAAGGAGCTACTGTAAGCTATCTGTGCAGAATTCAGAAACTCTAAATCCTATTGCAGCAACTGGAAATTATTCTCCTAATTGTTATTTTAATTTAACAGTTTATCTACTATTTGCTATAGAAAACACTGAAGAACTCACACTGCAACCTACATAAATAAAAATGCGGAAGAATAAACGTTGCAAGAAATGCTAGCACACACACAAAATAACACAATTATTTTTGGACAAAAGTCCCTAGAAAAACCCAACTTGGGAAAACCGGTGCAGCAACTAAGGGTTTTTATTATTAAGCAGTAGTGAAATAATTTGAGTACGACTAGATGCCGAAATAGCAATCCTACAGAGAAATACTGGTAAAAAATCTAGTGATGAAATTTCCTCACTCCACAAACAAATTCGGGCTCTGACCTCAACTCCATGTGAGCCGTCCAAACTGGCTCTGCGCTGCTACTATGTCACACTAGCGCAGTCCCTTCTGCACTCAATTCGAATAAGCGTCTCCTCAAGCCATCTGGTCTGTTGTTGTCTGGGAAAATGTCTCTCCTGGCCTCCGGAGCCGCTATCCAGCTTCTAGCACTGAAACTCATCTTTCCCCAGCAGAATCGAAACTGCCTCTAGAGGCTACTGCGTTGCCCCAGCATCAGCCTCTCTGTGGATCTTCTGCCTCTCTGCAAACGCACTCACCAGATCTGGAAACCTTCCTCCGGCTTCATTGTCTCTGCCACTCTCTCACTGCTTCGATCTCACTAGCACTCTCTCCAGCAACTAACTGTTGCTACTCAGGAAATCGATCTGCTCATGAAATCGAACTACTCAAGTGTCTCTCCAAGTGCCTATCGACTTCTTCTTATAATCTTCTGTTGGGACTCCAACAACTAAGATTAAATCTTAATCGATGGCTAGGATTAACTTGAAGTCAATCCGTGTGAGTTTCTAGATCATTCACGCCTTGACTTAATTAATTTTGATTAATTAACCATATTCCCTAAGTTTAGACTAAGGAAATATTTAAAAATTGGCTAATAATCTAATTAAGTCATTTCTAGGTGAAATTTCCATCAACGATTTCTAGATTTTGGAGATCTCATGTATTCTAGCCTCTCCACAAATTTTCAAGGCTAGAACACATCCGATGCTACAAAAATCTAACACTATCCAATCTAGAAAACCGCCCAACAAGCATCCAAAACTATCCAACCGCATCATCTTTGCACATGCATTATAATCACAATTGTTGGAGTTTATTGTTGTTGTTTACTGCTCCTGGTTAGGGCATGTGACATACTGCAAAAACCCTCACAAACACATCCAAAACATCCTTCTACTATTGTGGCCTCTCTTCAAGATAATCTGACCTCCCTCTGGAACAAGTTTGCATTTAATTCAGCCCTCAAACAGACCTGCATGCCAACCTGCCTTCATCAAGATGGATCTGCGGCCAACCTGGGCAAATGTTTATCTTCTCAGCCCACTGTTTGACAAGTTAATGCCTGCGGCTAGCATGAGCTAGGATCCTTGAAGATGTGGCCCACCAAGAAGAGAGTTTTCACACCACAAACTCGTACCCAAACCCTCCTTATGCTTGCGGTAAATCTCTATGATAACTCAAACCTGCAATAGGAGATAGAAGACCCAGAACAATCCTCAAACAAGCCCAAACTTGCTTTTAATAGGGTTTGCCTCCTGCCTAAGGAACTCCGTCCATTAGGCATCCTAACCAAGACGTCAATCTTTCCCTTCCTCCTTCGTTGGAGCTATCCTTCCTTCTGCGGCCATTTCAGAGAGAGAAATGTGTGATAAGATGTGTCAACTAAGGTTGGAGGACACTTCCTTTTATAGGATTTGGAGAGGGGTTCCACATGATTAATTTACCCCAAGCCTACCTTGACAATTAGCACATGTGTAGGTTTAATTTCAAAAACATTTTCTCCCTTGTCCAAATTTGACGATCTTTAGGTCGTTTTTGGTCCTCTCGAAAAGGGGAATTCAATACCACAATTATCTTCTTCAAAGGAGTTTCCCATAGAGGAATTTGGCCCTAGTTTCCAATTTTAACACTCCCTCTCAACCACGGATAATTCCACCTACCAAACCATCATGCCATCTTGCCATCATGAACCATCTATGCATCTCATCTCAACTTTGTTGAACGCTAATATAGATAATGAAGAAGAATCGATTGAGAGTGAGTCACAAGACCTTACCACTCTCCACTGACAAAAGTCAGCCCACATAACCAGGCGTAGAACCGCAATCAGACTTGATCCCAAGTGATCAAGTTGTTGAGTATCATGCATCTTAGACATAGGGAGTACGATAGTACACGATGCGTCCATCGGTAGTGCTATGGTCCCTATCCCCTTTTCCCAACTCATTGGCCAGATGACATGTACTTCCCATGTGTCTCGAAATACAAGGGTAGGATGATGCTGGGGCAATAGCAGGGAAAGAATAAATCGCATCTTGCTCACAACCACACGTAGGGAAAGGATGAAACACATCCAACAGCCACATGTCACAACCATCATAGGGAAAGGATAAACCACATCCTACGCGCATGCAAACCACCGAGTGTAGGAAAAGGATGAACCACGTCCTACATGCATGCCAAACAACAATTGTAGGAAGGATCCTACACGTAGGGAAAGGATGAACCACATCCCAATGACATGTCAACCATTGATTGTAGGGAATGAGCATCCTACATGTGGGGAAAGGATGAACCACGTCCCACTGACATGTCCACATGTGACAACAAGCAGATGCCTATATGCATCTCTCACTGGGGTATCCGCAGGAGAAGGTGAACCACTCATCCTGTTCATATACCATAGGAGAAGGTGAACCACTCATCCTATGCATATGTCATCAATATTAGGGGAAGGTGAACTACTCACCCTACACACATGACAACCACCATAGGGGAAGGTGAACCACTCACCATATGTGTCATATATCATCATGAGGTACCACAAGGCAAGGTGAACCATTCACCCTATACATAACGTACCTATAGGGGAAGGTGAACCACTCACCTTATGGTCGCACCAGAAGTACCCCACATCCCCAGGAGCTCCCAAAGCTCAGCGTTCAGTGGGGACCTTCATAGAACGGTCAATCCATGACTCCCAGCATCTCTCTGAAGGAAAATAATCTTAATGTTACCAAGAGGCTATGCATGGATGTCAGTAATCTGCACATCCAACTAGAAATGATAGAGTTTGGTTGCTCTTCATTGTACCATATTCAGAGAAGTACCCAATACTTGGAGCTGTCGGGGAGCATGGATTCTCAAAAATGAATCCCACTCAGGAATATTGCGATATACATAGATGTTACCAGCATGTGCTCAAATGGATTGCAGAAGAGCTTCCTCAACCAACTGGCTTCATAATAAGCCATACTTGTTGGTATATACATTCAACCTCAATAGTGCCTCCAGAGCAACTGAATCAAGAGTCATAGCACTGAATGTGCTCTTTCCACCTATCACACTGTCAATCGAGCCAACATCGGATTATTCATGGAATCTTGAATTCTCAACAGTGTACTTGTATCACAGGGATATCTCAATGAACAACTATCCAATATATGAAGCTTGATAATTCTTGTCTATATCTGGATCAACTTCTTCATTTTATCAGACCTTTAAACTTAGGAAGTAGTGCCTCAAGGCTAGATCTTTCATTTTGACTTTGAAATTCAACTCCCTCTTACATTGATAAATGAGAGGACCATCATCTGATGTACAGACATCATCAATAGTTGCATCCAGACCTCATAGCTCGACCATAGCTCCCTCTGAATATTGGGAAGGCGACCTAGCCCAAAACATAACCATCGAGCTATCTGCAACCTGCTATTAATATCCAATCATAATCATGAAGTTTCTCAAGAAATAGATATATTGAATTGTCATTAGAGTCATCATGATCAGCTGTCATGTTTTGCCTTCATCAATTGTAAGAAGAGTCGTTAAGCCATTCTGCCAGGGATTCTATAGCTCTCTCTGAGGACTTACTTCAGTTGGTCATTTGTATTTCAGCAAATGGCTAGATGACTGTTGCCAATTGCATCATACGACCATTCTTCATAAATTCTGGGCTTTACATATCAAAGTGCCCAATGAACCATTCAAGGTCCTCTCAGTTCCCGTCTTCCAATGATCAAAGGGACTGTTGGAAGAGCTTGCTTCAGAATGCCATGAACTTGCTCTCAAAAGGAGAGACTTCTTGAAGTTGCTCATATTGCAACTTTTAATATCATATCCTTTCTGCTTCTTTAAGAGTAAAGACTTCAAAGTCAAATACAGTTCATAAGGTATTGTAATCTTTGTTGATCCTCTGCCATTTTCAAGACTTCCTTCCAATGAGTTGATGTAGTCTGCTTCTCCATGTGATCCTTTAAGCAAGGAATGGATGTTGCTTTTCTTGCTTTAAGCAATATGCTACTACTCCTTTTATTGTTGACTGCTTCAGGATACCCAGAGATATTTTTGTTAATGCTATGTCTGCTTGATGCCTGAAACCTTCCTTCTTTCCATCGTGACCAAATATTTACTGATGAGAATTGTTAAACACACATGGACAGCAAGAGAAATATGAAAGATAAATCATGACAATACAATTTTTATTAACAACTGATATACATTTATAGTACATTTTTTGACCGTTGGGTTCCACATCCCAAGGTCTCTTGGACTCCTTTTGTCCATTCGGCTTCCACACTAACCCATTGAGGATTAGGTGTCCAACATTCCCCCCCTTAATCCGAAGGGTTATGTATGAGTCCAAGAAGAGAGCTGTAATACAAAATGTGCAAAAATGCATGGCAGCACTAGGCTGAATGTGCTCTCTGAAATGTTGGTATAAAGGGCGGTGGTTTAAGGATGACCACCAACACTGGAACGCTTAGTGCAATTCCCGGAACTCTTCCAAAACTGGCAAGAAGCTGAAGTCTTCTGCTAGAGGAAGTGCTCCTATTGTTTTGAAGAGGGAAACCTTCAACCATGAAAGGGAGGTCTCACCCCGCATAAAAGGGAGAACTTCAACCTGAAAAGGGAAGTCTCAACCTGTGATGGTTTAAGGATGACCAACAACTCTGGAATGCTTAATGCAATTCCTGGAACTCTTCCAAAACTGGCAAGAAGCTGGAGTCTTCTGCTAGAGGAAGTGTTCTCAATTTTGTTCCTAGAATTCTTCCGAAACTGGCAAGAAGCTGAAGTCTTCTGCTAGAGGAAGTGTCCCAGATTTCCAACTGAAGGCATGTTTACGGGCATCTTTGTTTCTGGCTACAACTCTGAAACTGGTGTGGCAGGTTGTGGCTCAGGCTCGCTTGATGTGGCTTTGAAGCTTGTAGATGACCATCATTTCCCCCCCTGTCAGATACAAGGTGAGATGATGGAGAAAACTCAACTGCAAGACTATTCAATACTCTGGAACAAGTTCTGACATGTGTTTGGAATATCTTCTTGGCTGTTGATGCCCATTGCCAAGAAGCGATCCATCCAAGATGAATCTTTGTTCTTGCAGGACATTTATTTCTGAAGCATCTATGTGAAGAATGGCTGGTTTTATGACAGTGCTTACATGGATGAAGATCAAAACAGTGATCTTTCAAATGGCCAACTCGGTCACACTGTTGGCATTTCACAATCTGTTGTTGTTGCTGCTGTGGAAGAGGGGCAGAATCTGGAACAGCTGAAGCTGAACTGTCATGAGGAGCAGGTGAACTGTCATGAATGAATCCAACACTCTGAAACTGAATGGGCTTTGAGTAGTCTGGAATATGAAAAGACAAGTCCTTCTCATATCCAAGACCGGTTCTGTGCTTGTTGTGGACAAGTTGTTTCCAAGGTCTGATGATGGGCTTAGGAATTGCAGACTGAGTTTCTGCATCTGCATGTACAACTGTTGCTTTATGGGGGTCTGTTTCAATCTTCTGAACAGAAACAGGTTCAGAATGATGACTCCTCTGTTTTAGTTCTTCTTGTTGTAGCTGGGATTCGAGTTGCAAAAAATCAATTTTCTCTTGTGCGTTTTGTAGACAGACCTGAATGTCTGTGAGACAAACTTTGCTGACTTTTAATGTATCATGAGTAGTAGACAATATGAGAGTTTTGAGGAACTCTAATACTTCATTGATTCTGGCCATCTTTTTTTTTTTATTGTCAGAATTATACCTTAAAAATTGAACACAACTACTACTCAACGCAGAAAAGTAATATCACTCACAGTACTCAGCAATATCCTTTATAAATGTGCAGCAAATGAATCAAGGAAGCAAGGCAAAGAAGTGTTGTATTGATAAAGGAACCTGGAACAATCGCGAGTTTGCACAGTAATAAGGATAAGTTTGTTCCCGGAAATTCGTCCTCAACACACAACAGGCAACTATGACTGATCTGCAAATGTCTTTGAAACCAACTTTTCCTCTTTGGATAAGCTACAACCAACTCAACCTCTTGAAATAGGCTCCTCTTTGTCTAGAGTTGGCACCACTAACAAGTGCTACTCGACCCCTTTGAAATGATAAGTCTACTATTAATTCTGGAACATATGATCAGTGGCTCCTTGGCCTACTGTGAAATTCCTCTTGGAAAAGTTCCAAAATAGCTCTAAGTTTTTCTGAGTTTGATGGGATTTTTTCAGTGAGGAGTTTAGTTAAACACTTTGATCACAGACAGTTGTAAGTATATTTATTGAGTTTTACTCCAAATTGAGATGCACAGTGAGAGTATAATGCCTCCAGAAACCTCTCAATCAGCAATATAATATATTCAATGATTTCACCATTAAATTAAATCACCGTTGAGCACATTACATCAGTCACTGGGAGTAATTTACTCACTGGAAACAACACAGAAGATACTAGCCATGCATCTCTACTGATTTCTGAACTTACAAATAAGAGTTTACAGTACAAAATAAGAACCTGGAACCTGCTGCAGCAATGAATATCAATAATGTTTCAAATAATAATACCTTACAATTGCCAAGCTTGTGGCCTTCCTTAACACATCAGCCTCTTGCAATTGCATCCGACTTTGATGAGCGAGCAGCTAACTCTGCTGATAGCAAGGAATACCTAAATACATCCCAGGAAATTAAACTCTGATTGATACATGTTCAAGAAGTGAGGAAATATTATCTGTCAAAGAATTTTCGGTGAGTGCATCTCTTGAAGCACAGTAACAAATTGACCCAACCAAAAGTTGCATTCCTCTCGCCCTTAGTAACACCGTTAGACGATTTTGACTCTGAGTTGCTTCAGCAGCGTGCAGAATTAATGACAGCACAGAATCTTCTGAACAATGATGTGTGGAAGCAATCATAATTAAAAACACAACATAATGTGAGGACCCTTTACCGTGACACTGTTAGGTGGAAACTCACAATGTGATATGGAGGCAGCGTTACTTAAAGTCACATGAGACAGCGTTACTTGAATGGACAACGATGGTACACTATTCGTGCAATGGTGAAATACCATGTTAACGAAAGGAGATTTGGACCAAGCTCTCCAATCAAATGTATAAACAATAGATTATATTGCAGAACGAGTAAACTATAACGAATGATTCTTGGGTCTCGATCTTAAACAGATACGGCTGCACGTTGTCCCGCACGGAGGGTTATTTGGGTACCAAATGTTGAAATTTGGTACCGGAGGACAGGTGGTTCCCTAAGGCTTTGATCTTTGGCCTAGGGAAAAGTGTCCAAAAGAATTTAATTTTTCTCCTAAAGTGACATTATAATTTTTATAAAGTGAAATCTAATTTAAAAGTGACTTTAAGTGATAAAGTTACTAAAGTCTAATTTTAAAGTGACTTTTATAAAGCCAATGAAAAATTAGAAAGGAAAAGTGACTTTGGAAATAAATGACTAAGTGGGTCTTTATTAAAGTGGGGTGAATTAAAAAATAGAAAGTGAAATTTAAATGAGCATTTAATCTCAGCCCTAGATCTCAATCTATTTCAGCCATTGGATTTAGGGATCACCCAAAAGTCACTTAGGGTTGGATTAAGGGAGGAAAAGGAGGAAAAGGTCATTCATTCTTTCATGAGCAGATTGAGAGAGAGAGAGCAAGAGAGCAAAGGAGATTTTTGGACAGGGAGGAGGAGGCAGCAGCTTGGCACACATACCAAGGCAGCAGTTAAGCAAATCCATATAGCTGAATGAACAAACAGTAAAAGGCAGATTTTTGCACAGAAATTGAGGCAGCTGATTTTCTGCACAAAAATCGAGGTCTATACAGTCCGTACGTACAATCCGTACAGTCTGTCTGTACTGTCCGTACAATCGTCCGTATCGTCCGTACGGCCGTCTATACCGTCCATACAGTAGCCGTACAGCATTGTGTTGTTGTTTGGAAATTTCCAGTGGGCTGTGAGGCTCAGAAACTAAGATAAGTTGTAAATTTGCTTGCTGATTTTTGCTGAATATTTCTCACTGTAAAAGGCATTTTCCAGAAATAAAGAAGAGCTCTCAAACTAGTTTTCCCCAAGAGTTGTAGAGAGTTTTTCCAGGGTCACATTGACCAAAAATTACTGTGTTTAAATGTTTTAAATGGTTGTTTGTACCTGCTGATTTTTATTTCTGCATTTTCCAGCATTCTGTAAAATTTCCAGAATTTGTGTTTTCAGCCAAAAAAAAAAAAAAAAAAATTATTTTTTCAGTTGTTGAATGTATGGTTATGGGAAAGGACATTTAACTATATGGGAGAAATAAGGTGAAACTGAAAATCGGGGTGGGAAACAGAAATTTTTACATGGTATCAGAGCTTGAGTGCTGAAGGGCAGTTTGGGACAGCAAGGAAGAAAATTACAGCCTGCTGATTTTTCACTCAGAAAATTCCAGCAAGCTGATTTTTCACAAACAGCAGTTTTTATCTTTACTACAGCAGTGCTATTTTTCAGTTTTAGGACAGCAGGATGTCATTGGGATTGAGGGTGGAGGATAGGTTGGATGGGCATACAAACTACAGCGTTTGGAAGGAGAGAATGCAGAGTATCTTTGAGGAGGCAGAAGTCTGGGACATCATAGTGCATACCGCACAGAACCATGTTGTTGTGCCTACTGATGCCACTCAGTTGGCTGAGTATAATAAAAAGAACAACAAGGGTAAGAGACTGATTCTAAACGGAGTCAAAGACCATTGCATTCCTCATTTGAATGGAAAGAGAAATGCCCATGAGATGTGGACAGCATTGTCCAATCTCTACCAGAGTACCAATGAGAACCGGAAAATGGTCCTGAAGGAGAAGCTGAAGAACATTAAGATGGGTAATGATAGTGCAGCTGGATATCTCACAAAGATTACTAATGTGAGAGATGAGTTGGCAGCAATTGGAGAGGCCATTCAACCCACTGAGTTGGTGCAAATTGCAGTGATTGGCTTCCCCACGTTCATGGATGAACTTTGCTGATGGGGTTTGTGCACGTGAGACCCTTCCCACATGGAAGAGGTTTTGGGATGATTGCATTCAGACAGAGATCAGGAAAGGTCAGCTTGGGGTAGCCAAGCCAGTTGAGCAGGATGAGGATGTAGCACTGTCGGCAGGAGGCAAGAAAGGCAAAGGGAAGAAGCAGGCTTCCACAAGCAATGGTGGGGGCAAAGGCAAAGGTAAAGGTAAATAGGGTAACACACAGAAGGACTATTCCAAGGTGAAGTGTTGGAATTGTCAAAAGATGGGACACTATGCAGTTATGCGTCCGGAGAAGAAGAAGAAGAAGGGGAAGAAATAGAACATGGCAGCTTCAGCAGAGGTTGAGGACTTTGCAGTTCGTTTTGACCGAGAGTTTGGGTTCACTGCGTATGAGTCCTCTAGTGCAGGATCACCTGCCACACAGGTGCAGAGGGAGCATGCTCTTCCCTCGATTAGCAGAGCATCTTCGGGTATCTGGTATGTGGACAGTGGAGCTTCACGTCACATGACAGGAGTCCGTGAGTACTTCTCAGAGCTTTCAGAGAGTGGCACTGATATTGAGGTAGTACTCGGTGATGACAGAGTTGTCAGAGCAGTCGGGGTGGGGACACTGACATTTCAGAGGGAGTCCAAACCTCCCTTGAAGGTGTCTGATGTTCTTTATGTGCCAGGGATGAGGAAGAACCTCATATCCGTCTCAGCTTTGGAGGACAGAGGATATGAGGTATTGTTCAGGGGAGGACAGGTGTTGATGTATCCCAGGGGCACTCCAGCTAATTCAGCTAGAGTGATAGGTGTACGCCATGCAAAGCTGTACAAGTTTGCATTCCAGTCCCTTGTGGCATTGAGCAGTAGTACTGACAGCAGAGCTAGCAGTTCTGAGCTGTGTGAGATTTGGCACCGCAAGATGGGACATATGTATCATGGAGCCTTGAGGACATTGCGGGAGATCACTACAGGTGTGCCAGATTTCAGTACTGATCACTTTGATACTTGCAGAGGATGTGCGATGGGCAAGTTTGCCAAATCCCCTTTTCCCAACAATGACAGCAGAGCGACTGGGATACTTGATTTGATTCATTCCGATGTGAGCGATCGGATGTCTCATGTTTCCTTGAGTAGATATGAGTACTATGTTTTATTCATTGATGATCACTCCAGGAGGACCTGGATTTATTTCTTGAAGACCAAGAGTGAGGTCTTCAAGCGGTTTCAGGAGTTTAGAGCTCTTGTGGAGACACAGACAGGTCGGAAGATCAAGTCCCTGAGGTCGGACAATGGAGGAGAGTACACCCTTGGAGAGTTTGTTGACTATTGTGCGGAGGCAGGCATTAGGAGGGATTTCACTATTCCTTACAACCCCCAACAGAACGGGGTTGCGGAGAGGAAGAATAGATCCATCGTAGGGGCTGCCAAAGCCATGTTACATGATCAGGGGTTGCCATTGTTCTTGTGGGCAGAGGCCTGCAACACCATTGTTTATTTGCAGAACAGGAGTCCGCATCGTGCCTTGGGGCACATGACTCCGGAGGAGGCTTTTTCTGGGAAGAAGCCTGATATTGGTCATCTTCGTATCTTTGGATGCATTACATACTCCTACATACCCAAGGAGAAGAGGACCAAACTAGAGCCCACCGCAGAGAAGGGTATCTTTGTGGGCTACAGTGAGACCTCAAAGGCCTTTCGGATTTACATTCCTGCACAGAGGAGAGTTGTTGTTAGACGGGATGTGAAGTTCGAGGAGGACAGGGCCTTTAGGAGATCACGGGAGTTAGAGTATCTGGATCAGCCAGACCCTCAGCAGCAGTTGAGTCAGTCGCAGGGATCCAGTGGGCAGGGATTAGGAGGATCTGGAGGTACATCTATGAGGATATCAGGTCCGTCAGTGAGCAGTGGCTCACCGAGCCAGAGGGGTGGTGCTCCGGGCAGCATGCAGAGCAGTTCACTAGGGAGTCCACTGATGGACAGTTCACACGGTACCTCAGCTTCTACAGGTTCAGGGGTAGGCAGGAGGACAGCAGACAGACAGTCAGGAGTTCAGGCTCCTGATGATGATGGGGAGGAGGAGTTTCATTCTCCTATGGGAGAAGTGCACTCAGGGAAGAGGAAGCCCAAGTGGCTTCAGGACACCTTGAGAGATGCCACATCTGTTGCTGAGTCGAAGAGGCCAATCAGAGAGAGTAGACCACTTGAGAGGTTTTGTAGCTATATGGCAATGGTTACCAGCATCCTTGACTCTGAGCCTTCTAGCTATGAGGAGGCAGCTAGCCAGCAGGTCTGGAGAGAGGCCATGCAGGAGGAGTATTCTTTTATCATGAAGAATGATGTTTGGGAGGTGGTGCTGAGGCCTGAGGGCAAGTCCGTGGTTACTTCCAGATGGCTTTACAAGGTAAAGCATGCTGCAGATGGCAGCATTGAGAAATTCAAAGCGAGGTTTGTGGCTAGAGGATTCTCCTAGGTAGAGGGAATTGATTATGAGGAGACCTTCGCTCTCGTGGCTCGGTATACTTCGATCCGCTCCATTATATCGATAGCAGCAGAGATGGGTTGGAAGATCCACCAGATGGATGTGAAGACTGCATTTCTCAATGGCTTCATACAGGAGAAGGTGTACATTGAGCAGCCATAGGGCTTTGAGGTGCATGGGAAGGAGTCCCATGTGTGCAGACTGAAGAAGGCCCTTTATGGCCTGAAGCAAGCTCCCAGAGCTTGGTACTCCAGGATAGATACATACTTGGAGGGGTTGGGTTTCACAAAGAGTGAGGCAGATCCGAACCTTTACTTTATTGTGATAGGTGAGGAGCCTCTCATTCTGGTGTTGTATGTGGATGACTTGGTCATTACAGGTGCAGAGAGACTCATAGAGCACTGCAAGAGAGATCTTGCGGCGGAGTTTGAGATGAAGGACATCGGCTTGATGCATTACTTTTTGGGTTTGGAGGTGTGGCAGGAGGAGGGGCATTTCTTCCTGGGGCAGGGGAAGTATACTGTGGACATCCTTGGCAGATTCCACATGGAGGATTGTAGACCCATGTCAACACCGATGATCACCAACTGGAATAAGCTTCATGCTTCGGATTTTGAGTTGGTGGATCCCACATTGTACAGACAGCTGATTGGTTCCTTGATGTATTTGGTCAACACTAGACCAGATATTTGTTTTGCAGTCAACACAATGAGTCAATTTATGTGTGAGCCTAGGAAGGTTCACTAGGTGGCTGCAAAACACATTTTGCGGTACTTGCAGGGGACAATGGATTATGGTCTGGACTACAAGCAGGGGGATGGAGTGAGACTGGCAGGTTACACTGATTCTGATTGGGCAGGTTGTGCTTCTGATAGGAAGAGCACTTCAGGGTGTTGTTTTGGGTTGGGTTCGGCAGTAGTGTCATGGTTCAACCGGAAGCAGCAGTCAGTAGCGTTGAGTTCAGCGGAAGCAGAGTATATGGCAGCCAGTCTAGCTAGTTGTGATGCCATCTGGCTTCGCAAGATGTTGTTTGGCTTATTTGGTCAGCCGTTGAGACCTTCAGTGATTTACTGTGATAATCAGAGTTGCATCAAACTCACGAAGAATCTAGTATTTCATGACAGGTCAAAGCATATCGGGATCAAATATCATTTCATAAGAGACTGTGTTCAGAAGGGCGCTGTGAAGCTTGAGTATATTCCCCACTGATGAGCAGGTTGCAGATATTCTTACCAAAGCCTTACCACGGGGCAAGCATGACTACTTCAGAGACAAGATGGGTGTGGTGAGGAACACCTTCCTCGGTAAGAGGGAGCGTTGAAATTTGGTACCGGAGGACAGGTGGTTCCCTAAGGCTTTGATCTTTGGCCTAGGGAAAAGTGTCCAAAAGAATTTAAATTTTCTCCTAAAGTGACTTTATAATTTTTATAAAGTCAAATCTAATTTAAAAGTGACTTTATGTGATAAAGTTACTAAAGTCTAATTTTAAAGTGACTTTTATAAAGTCAATGAAAAATTAGAAAGGAAAAGTGACTTTGGAAATAAATGACTAAATGGGTCTTTATTAAAGTGGGGTGAATTAAAAAATAGAAAGTGAGATTTAAATGAGCATTTAATCTCAGCCCTAGATCTCAATCTATTTCAGCCATTGGATTTATGGATCACCCAAAAGTCACTTAGGGTTGGATTAAGGGAGGAAAAGGAGGAAAAGATCATTCATTCTTTCATGAGCAGATTGAGAGAGAGAGAGCAAGAGAGCAAGGGAGATTTTTGGACACGGAGGAGAAGGAGGCAGCAGCTTGGCACACATACCAAGGCAGTAGTTAAGCAAATCCATATAGCTGAATGAACAAACAGTAAAAGGCAGATTTTTGCACAGAAATCGAGACAACTGATTTTCTGCACAAAAATCGAGGTCTGTACAGTCCGTACAATCTGTCTGTACCGTCCGTACAGTCGTCCGTACGGCCGTCCGTACAGTAGCCGTACAGCATTGTGTTGCTGTTTGGAAATTTCCAGTGGGCTGTGAGGCTCAGAAATCGAGATAAGTTGTAAATTTGCTTGCTGATTTTTGCTAAATATTTCTCACTGTAAAAGGCATTTTCCAGAAATAAAGAAGAGCTCTCAAACTGGTTTTCCCCAAGAGTTGTAGGGGGTTTTTCCAGGGTCACATTGACCAAAAATTACTGTGTTTAAATGTTTTAAATGGCTGTTTGTACCTACTGATTTTTATTTATGCATTTTCTAGCATTCTGTAAAATTTCCAGAATTTGTGTTTTCAGCAAAAAAAAAAATAATAATTATTTTTTCAGTTGTTGAATGTATGGTTATGGGAAAGGGCATTTAACTACATGGGAGAAATAAGGTGAAACTGAAAACCAGGGTGGGAAACAGAAATTTTTACACGAAAAATTACTCAACTTCATCGAATACCTACTCACATCTCAGGCGCTCTTCAATGATAGTTGTAGCCGGGTTGGATCTTTGTCGTTTCAGATTACATTCCTTCCAGACAAGCTGGCGCACAGACTGGATAGACGAAGGGGCATTGAAACTTTGGTTCTTGTTCTTCAACTTCACACGACACGTTCAACGTAGACGTTAATGCAATGAACGAGCAGCAACAGCTACAGCTGAAGCTCCCACTCCCACCAATATAAGGAGTTGAAGTTTCACATAGAGCAGTCGAAGCCATAACCGGTCCACCACAAGGTTTTGCCCCATTTCTAACACCATTTTCTTGATTTCGCACTATTTACTAAATCATTCGTCCCGTCAAATTCTGCTACTGGTTCTATAGATCGTGCATAGCATTTTTGGTTCTGATACATATATCAACATCACGATAACGCACAAGTGTGCAGCATCTGCGCACAATCATATTCCAGTGTCATATATGGATCAACAATAAGACTTCGGTCTCCTGATAGAGTCGCTGCAGAGTCGAGCAAAAGAATTTGTATAGTTTGGAATGTAAGAGGACAGCCTATTGCTGAGCTAGACCATGGAAAGCCTCTACTGGAGCAGTGTAAATCCTTTTACGCAATACAAGAACGGAGCAGCGTTAAACAACGGAGCATTGGATGGAACAGCCATACATATCACCTTATTAGATGCCAGACATCTAGATCCAGCTTCGGTGGAAATGGAGAAGCGTACTGTGGCGGTTATACATGAAATCCTCTGACACCAGGATTCAAATCAACGGACCAGCGTTACAAATTTTGGGCGTTTCTCTGTGGGAGCATTGCAGTCAGAGAAGAATATGAAACCGGCATAAAAACGCATTAAACACAGTTCTGACAAATGCAGTCATATGGCAGAGGTGAGCAGCGCATCATTAAACACAGTTCTGACAAATGCAGTCATATGGCAGAAGTGAGCAGCGCATCATTAAACACAGTTCTGACAAATGCAGTCATATGGCAGAGGTGAGCAGCGCATCATTAAACATAGTTCTCAGCGCTGGGCAATACAGGAATAGCAATGAACAACAGATTATATGAAATAGCGTCAGGGCAGCGCAGCATTATATGTATCAGGATTATAAAAACCGCTCAGAGAAGAGCAGATACCAACAGCGGTATTAACAGGTTGCAGCTAAAATTTAGCTGAAGAAATATTCATGAGAAAATATTCATGAAGTTCATGGCAGAAATAACTTGCACAAAAAGGCCATAAAACAAATGGCTCAAATTAATTATGTAGGGCAGGAATACGCCTGCTCTGATACCATGTTAAACACACATGGACAGCAAGAGAAATATGAAAGATAAATCATGACAATACAATTTTTATTAACAACTGATATACATTTATAGTACATTGTTTGATCGTTGGGTTCCACATCCCAAGGTCTGTTGGACTCCTTTTGTCCATTTGGCTTCCACACTAACCCATTGAGGATTAGGTGTCCAACAAGAATACATATATCGGACTTGCGAATATACATATATATATCTGAATATGTCGACCACATCACTGTAGAAGGTACAAACCATGGATCTTATATCATAGAAATTCGTACTATCTTCACAGGTCAGCAAATATTCTTATCACTGCATGTTGAATAAATGCTTCAATTCTTTTATGCTATTGTCCAGGTATGAGGGCAGGGTAGTGATTCATCAACCTAGGTCTCCTTCATGCATAGGAGACTCGGCTCCTTTTTCTTTATGACAGAGGCTTGAATTAAGTTCCTTTAAAAAAATGAAATTGTGCTAGGCTTGCTTCTCCACTGTTCTTCAAGAATGAAAACAACCTGAAAAGGTGTTGCAATTTCTACTATGGATGAAGACTGTGTTGATTTTTGGTAGCATCGGATGTGCTCTAAGTTTCAAATTTTGCAGGGAGGCTTGGGCACATGTATTCCAAAAAACCCATAAATCGTTTTGGGAAATTCCACCCGGAGACAGTTTTATTAAAATAATTAATTATTTTTAATAGGACCCTAACTCTAAACTTAGGAAAATAAAATAATTAATGGGTATTAATCTAACTATGGGTGTAACTTCTAAAAGAAGACAAGGATCAAGAAGAAATGATCTTAGCCATTGATTAGCTTCTAATCTGGGTCGTTGAATGTCAACAAGGAGATTATTTAAGGAGGCTTGAGGGTCATTTGGAAAGATACACAGAGAGTTTAGAAGTTAGATTTTCTGAAGCAAAGCAGCTGCTAAGAGAATTTCGATAGTGAGTTGTTGCAGTGAGGGGCAGGGATAGTTTGGTTGGAGAGTCTTTTCCTGAGCCAGGATACGCAGTAGAGAGGCAGAGAGACACTAGAAGGAGGCAGTGCAGTACCCAAGAGAGGTTGACACTGAGCCAGAACGGCTCACGCAGAGGTAGCATAGTCCTCCAAGTAGAAGTCCGAAAATTTGTTAGGGTTTGACGTTCTGAGCAGGGAGGTTTGACGTCAGAGCTCCAGAAGAGTAAATCAATCCAACGCTGGGTGACGTAGTGCCTTAGAGGCTGATGCAGGGCCCACGCAAGGGCAACGCAAAAATAGTCGGGGACACGTTGGTTTAGCTGCCGGATCAGCTAGGACTTTCCGGGTAGAGTGAGGAAATTGCACAAATTTCTTCTGCCAGTCATATTTCTCTGCAACTGGATCGCCGGAAGGGCATCCAGAAGTTGTATTCAGAAAACTACTGCACACTAATAAAACCCTCAGATCTGCTACATCGGTTTTCCCGCATTAGGTTTTTTCGGGGACGTTTGTCCAAAAACAACTATGTTATTTGCGTGTATCTTTCTCTATTGTTCAGTGTCTTGTTTCGGCATATTATTTAAATGGTGTAGGCTGCAGTGTATGTATTTCGATGTTTGCCGTAGGAAACTGCAAATAACTTGTTCATGTAAATCTAACTGTAACGAATAAAATATATAAATAATATAAATATAACGAAAAAGATAATAATAATAAATAATAATTAGTGAACTAGTAATTAGGTTGAAGAGGCGTGTCTAAATGAGACATGACTCTTCATGAAGAGACACTTGCTTGGTATATAAGCAAGCCTCTCGTTCTCATTTGAAAATCATTCTCACTCTTATTCATTTTATTTAATATAATATTTATATCCTAAATGGATATCTTGACATTCCAAGTCTTTTGGAGTAATTAATCTGTAGAAGGAACTTTGTTCGCTTCACTAACAAGTAGAAGAAATATCATCAATGCTGTAGTAGGAATTCCTCGGTTTAAGGAATTTTCACAGACTACTACTTTTGTAATCAGTCAATGTTAACCTAGATTCTTCATCGTAGATAACCCTTCAAGGGATGACATTCCTTCTTGCTTCATGATGCTACTACAAGGCTTCAAGATTAATAGAATATTTTAGGGAGATTGACTCTTCTCAAAACTGAAAGAGGGTAAATACCTTCCTTATCTATATTAAAAGAATACTGCTTGACGTCTGTAGCTTTTTCAAGTTGCCTTGTAGAGCTACAAGATGTACCGGACCTTTTCAAAAGACCAATAAGTGTGATCAGATTTCATAGATCAGAAAACAACACTTAAATGCCAAATACTGAGGATGGATGTTGTCCAGTATATGATCAGACTAAGAGTCACAGGGTTGGCTTGATCAAGCTCTAGTCACACGAAGATATCATTTTAGGACTGGAACATCCTTCTTCAAGGATTAAGACCTCTGATATATAAGAGTAATTTCCATAAGACGAATTCTAATCTCACTGTTAAGTCTGCATGGAATGAATATAAACTTCAAAAAATCAAACTCATTAAATAGATCAAGTAATGTTGGAGTTTTAGTGCCGAAAACTTCAGAAATTGATGCTTGATCTGAGGAAACCCTTTTTCCTGGCCTCTACAAGTGTAAACACAGGACCGCAAAGTTGTCCTTTAATTTGCAGAGGTAAGAATTCCTTCACAGTCAAGGATGAAGACATAGAGATCCTTTGATATTATCCTTTCTCTGCATGGGCCGAGAGTTGGGAGAATAATCACAAGATTAATTGATGTATAGTAGCTTTTTATAATAATCGAAAGGACAACTTCAAAATATTTCCCAAAAAGAAATTCGGTTAATGCAGTGCTTCTGAAGTTCAGACCTTTGAGGAAACTCAGAGAATTTGATCCTCCTAAATTGTGATTCCAGACCTCAAATGTTGAACCCAGAACTCCAATTTCTTTGAAAAATAACTCAGCTTTATGTGGGCTATTAGATTAGTCCCTCGGTCCTCCAAATCAAGGTTTATATGACTTCGCTCTCCTTGAATAAGATTTAGGCCTAGTCACAGTGACTATAGCTAGAGATCATGCTCAGAATTTAGGTATGCCTTTTGATGTAATGAAGCCTTGATCTTTAGAGATCCTCCTTCCTTGCTAGGGCCAGTAACAAGTGAGCCCTCATAGTTCAATATTTCATGTTGTCTGAAGGAGGCCATAGAGACTTGTCAACAAATTTCTTAGTGATTGCTATCACTCTTGCTTTGGCTTGTCCTCACCTGAGCTCTGATACCATGTTCAATTTTGTTAACATGTTCTTTGCTTAGGACAGTTACTTCAGTGTTCCATATTAGCCTGTTTATCGATCCATTTCATTTCCATTAGCAATCATATAAATCATTATCACATTGACAGTAACTGAAGAAAGAACATAATAAAAAATAACAAAAGACAAGCCAAGACAAGAGAACACAAGAATATGGCAGAAGCCAGGGAAAAACCCCAAGATGGGGAAAACCCTTGATCAATTCTTTTTATTATTAGAATCAAATGTCAGCAGATAGAGAGTACAATAATTCAAAGTCAAGATTTACTTGCCAATTTGAACATCCACTAGCACAGCCCTTAGATAAGTAGATGGCCCAATCACAATTGAAATTCTGGAGCAGTCAAGTTGTTCCTGATGTCATACTACTGAAGAGGCTTGGTCTGGTTAGGGTTGCTTGCAGTTCATCAAGGAGCTACTGTAACCTGTCCAATCTAGACAACAATCCAACAAGCATCCAAAACTATCCAATCACGTCATCTCTGCGCATGCCTTATAATCACAATTGCTGGAGTTTACTGTTGTTGTTTGCTGCTCCTCGTTAGGGCATGTGACATACTGCAGCATCCCTCACAAACACATCCAAAACATCCTTCTACTGCTGCAGCCTCTCTTCAAGATAATCTGACCTCCTTCTGGTACAAGTCTGCACTTAATTCAGCCCTCAAACAGACCTTCATGCCAACCTGCCTTCATCAAGATGGGTCTGCAGCCAACCTGGGCAGATGTTTATCCTCTCGGCCCACTGTTCAACAAGTTAATGCCTGCGGCTAGCATGAGGTAGGATCCTTGAAGATGCGGCCCACCAAGGAGACTGTTTTCACAACACAAACTCACTCACACCGAAACCCTCCTTATGTCTGCAGTCAACCTCTATGATAACTCGGACCTGCAATAGGAGATAGAAGAGCCCAGAACAGTCCTCAAACAAGCCCAAACTTGCCTTTAACAGGCTCGGCCTCCTGCGTTTGGAACTCGGTCCATTAGGCAGCCCAACCAAGATGTCAATCTTTCCCTTCCTCCTTTGTTGGAGCTATCCTTCCCTCTGCGGCCATTTCAGAGAGAGAAATGTGTGATAAGATGTGTCAAATAAGGTTGGAGGACACTTCCTTTTATAGGATTTGGAGAGGGGTTCCACTTGATTAATTTACCCCAAGCCGACCTTGACAATTAGCACATGTGGGTTTAATTTCAAAACAATATTTTTCCTTGTCCAAATTTGACGAACTTTAGATCGTTTTTGGTCCTCACAAAAAGGGAAATCAATGCCACAATTATCTTCTTCAAAGGAGCTGCCCAAAGAGGAATTTGGCCCTAGTTGCCAATTTTAACAGATCTTATACCAGTAAGGAACTGTATTCATTCGTATATACTTGGAGATTCGTTTGAAGAAGACTTAACATAAATTGGCTCTGCGGCCTAGTAACTTATTTGCATCTAGAACAGTGAAGGTTATTGATTCGTTTTGCACTTGTTTTGAAGAAGTTTGGAAGACACACGTATTATCTGACGCAGCCTTGTGGAGGATACAGAAAACCTAAATTACGAAGTTGAAATATCTCTGTGGTTTTGTTCATGTCATCTTGCCGCCTAGAAGAAGAGTAAATTGAAATGTGCCAGATCAAATAAGTCTGCAACTTTACTTGAATCTAGCTTATTATCACTATTGCGGGCTTCTGTGTATAGTAATCACAACTACGGCTCAGTTTCATACCTACAGTAATGTATCTAGAGTTGTAACTCATCTGTAGTGATGTCTTTCAGAGCCGATACTTTATATATATATAGTTGAAGATTCGCAAGGTGTCAAAATATTGATCCAGGGCATCATCACTGTATTCGATCCTTTGGATAAAAGGCTCATCAAATCAGTGAAGCAGAATTATTGAGAACAATAATATATCAGCCCTTGTGAATACATGACATGGTGCAGACTTTAGTTCTAAGAAGTGAATGACTAAATCTGTGTGAGCAAGCATATATACACCTACTTTGAATCTGCCAATGCATATATACACCTACTTATAATCGCAGTTCAATGCTCCTGCTCAGAATTTTTAGTTTCAATAAGACAAAGGACCAAATATATTTAAGGTGATAGCAGTATCTGGTGACCACTCATTGCCACATAAACAAGAGAGTGAAAGTACAGTATATGTATCTGTGATACTTCTCAAAGTCATCAGTTTGAATAGACAGTTGCAAGATCTCAAGTCAAAAGTCAGAGGTACAATCGTAATCCTTCAACGGGAAGAAGATTGCAACTATTGAACATCATAGCAGACAGTAGGGTTTCATTGAAGCGACTGAGGCAGCTTACAGCCCACTTGAAGACAGAGCAATGTTTGGCATCAGCACAGCTGTCAAGCATCTAATCTTCCAGCAAGCATTTAATTAGTAAGGGTTGAAGCAGCAATGAGTCATCAATGCAAACAAGGACTTGAACAGAGGGACAGTTAAGCAGTATTGGGTACAGCATGATTTGACAGTAAACAAGAGTTTTGAACTAGGATTTTGTTGGGATATTACTGTAGAAGCTCATTGTAAAGTGGTTCATTGTCCCTGGTACCGGAGGCAACATCAGTTTGTCAAAAATATATTCTCATTTTCAGGGAGCTTGGGTGGTGCTAGGCACATGGTTGAAGTCACCTTCAAGTTGGAGCCTGAAAACACTTCAGGGTGGTCGCGTGGTGCTGGGAAAGTTGGAACTTGCTAGGGCGTTGAGCGTCCTTCCAGTTAGAGCTGGGAAATTCAACACTTTTCTAGAGTACTAGGGAGTTGGGGCTTCCCTTTTCAGTTGGAGCTGAAGCATTTGATGTACTAACAAAATTATTAGAAAATCGTTTCGTGGTTTTTTTGTTGCAAAGGGGATTTTCCACCTAAAATTCTTATGTATATTGTCTACTGCTCATCTATGCTTTAAATTGATGCTAAAGATTACTTAATGCTCTGAGAAAGATTAATAAGTTACTAATTGCTAAGAAATATTGATTCACCCCCCTCTCAGTATTTCCAACAAGCTAAGCGCTCTATCTGAAGTTGAACACTACTTTAAGGCCATTTAAATACCTGTAGCTGATCTAAACTCACCCAAAATTCATTCAAACTAAGACAGAGGGTTTTTGCGCTGGCAATCCTAAAGTAAAGGAAATTTCGTGCTCATGTGTAGGAGTCAGAAGGATTGACCATGGTTCAGCTAGGGTCTGACCCGGTGTTATAGCCACTGCGAAATCTCCTAAGACGGTTCATGAGTAGTAATGAGGGTTTAACGGATTCTTGAAGGAAGTCTTATGCAGAAAGGAGGGCAATATCAGTCTTAAGTTAGTTGGTTATTGACTGAACATTTTTTCAGGATTGTGGACTAGTTTAGTATAATAGGAATTTGGTATAACCATAGTTTTTAAAGCCAACTGGTCTAAACCGGAAACCAGTGAAAATGGTTGGTTCATTGGCCAAACCAACAGAACTGGTCAAAAACTCGGTCAATAGCCTCATTCGCCCTTTTTTTAGATAAACCAGGCATAAACCGACTGGTTTTCCCATAAACTGGTCGGTTCTGTCAAAAATGGTCGGTTCATTGCCAAGACAGTTGCAGACCCATGAGAGGCATTCTTGGAGGCTTGTGAGGTGGTTTGGAGGGAAAATAAGGGTTGTTTCCCTCCAAAAACAACCCCTCCAAGCCAATAAAAGGAGGTCTCCCCTCTCATTTGCCTCACACATCTCATTTAGAGTTTTTGTGAGCTTCATTGTGAGCTTGGAGAGTGTTGAGTTTTTGTTGGAGTAGTGGAACAACAGAGAGTTTGAGCTAAGTAGTAGCCACCATGCCTCCAAAAGCCAAGGATACTGCATGGGCTCATTGTGATATGATTGATGGCAAAATGATCTGCAAATATTACCAAAAATCTATTGAAGAAGGGGTGGAGTAGTGGAACAACAGAGAGTTTGAGCTAAGTAGTAGCCACCATGCCTCCAAAAGCCAAGGATACTGCATGGGCTCATTGTGATATGATTGATGGCAAAATGATCTGCAAATATTGCCAAAAATCTATTGAAGGAGGGGGTATTAACAGGTTCAAGCAACACTTGGCTAGGATAGGAGGCCATGTAAAGCCATGTGGAGCACCAAATGAAGTAATAAGGCATATTAGGGCAGAATACCTTCAGAAGTTTGAGACTCAAGTCACTGAACCAACAAAGAAGTTTGTGACTCAAGTAGTTGCAAAGTTTGGGAGTCGAGACTCAACCAACTGAGTTTGATCATGATGAGAAGTTTCAACTTTCAAGTGATAATGTTGATCATTAATATCAAATATGTAGACTTGTAGTAGGCCAGTGGCCCCATAGCTTGTAGGCTTTGTTTTTGGACTCTAGAGGCCATTTAGAGCCTCATTGATTATATATTGTGTTGATGATATGTATTGGACTTGGTGCCATTTTGATATATTCACCTTTACATGGTATATATATGAGAAAACTTTGCATATTTTTTGTCTATTGGTTTGGAATCATGGTTCTAAATCTCAAAAATAGTTTTTTCATTAAAAATTAGTTATTTCATCAGTTTTTTAAAACCGGTTCATTGAGATCTAACCAGTCCTGGTTTGACTGGTTCCGGTTTTAAACCCGGTTTATTAGGTGGACCGGTCTGGTCACTGGTTCCAGTTTTTAAAACTATGGGTATAACACAGTAGTATAGTCTGTTGAATTCAAATTATATTGGACGTGTTGAATCTGGCAGTATCAAAATTTGCTACAGCATTTGAAGGTTTTTTATGTTATTGAAGGAAACATTATTGTTTTGCTAAATAACTACATTACTTGAATTTCCGGTGTCATTATCTAAATGAGGAATAAGGAATTTGCTCGAAAACCTAGGAAACTCTAGGGCAAAATTTCCCCAGATCTCCACACATGGTTGATGTTAGAGCACTTTGATGATTATATTTTAGCATTGTAGTGACATGATGAATGTATTTGTCTAGCTGGGGCATTCCACATCTTCCCTTTTTTATTTTGATGTTATAGTTACTACATGACTATGGTCTACACATGTTGCGGTGATTACTGGGTGGCTTTGTGACCAAGCAGAAGAGTTTCCTAGCACATGGTGGTATATTGTATACATTTCAAGTTTCATTTTGGCATTGTTCGATTAGATTTAATATCTCTCGTGTGGATGCCCTAGCATAATGGTGAGATCCTAGTATATACATCACTTCATTTTTGTATTGACCACCTATTTTCATGGAACACTCCAATTATTTTCACAATTTTGAGGTATTTCTAGCCCTCTAATGGCTAGTTTGACCCTCTCATAACTTCATCTTAAACTAGACGTAACGTTCTACAATACAAATCTGCAATATAAATCTATAATAAACCTTACACCATATTTGTTCAAAGTCATAAATCACCCTCATTTGCCATCTTTCATTTGGACTTGGCTTACCGTAGCGCTTCCACGCTTCAGTTGGAAAAGAACTAACCAAAAGTGAGGGACCATTGACAGTGGGTGGCCTTTCCAAGTTGCTCTTGGGGCCTCACATTTATAATTTACTATTAGGACTTTTTAATCAAGTGAAAACATGGGACGTAACATGCCCTTTGGTCTTTTGATCTTAGCAATCATTGAATTCAAATATTATGTTATTATGTTGTGATCAACTCATAAACAGAAGCTACTAATTCTTTGTAATGTACTTAATGAGGAGGTACATATTTATCATGTGCTTCATATGCACCATATATACTAAGAAAATTAAAATGTCTTAGAAAGTCAAAAATGGATAGCTTTTCAATGCATAAAATCAGCGTCGGTGTTGGAGCCATACTTCTAGGTTGAACTATTAGGAATTACCCATCATGAATGGACATGCAGCTCAGTGTTAAGGCAACCTGCCAACCGGGGGAAGGTGGGAGTCTTGGGCTAAATTTCTAGCCTGTCCAATTTTCAATAAGGTATCAAAGTTGGCTGGGAGGCCTTCAAGGTGTGATTCGTGGAGAGGTACTGGAAATAACAATCTACACTACAACATTGAACCCTTAAGGGTGCCTATTATGAATGGGCATGTAGCTCAGCGTTAAAACAGCTGGCCAGCCAAGGGCAGGTCTCGGACTTGATTCCTAGAGTATCCAAATTTCAACATAGTATCTAAGTCAAATTGGCTAGAAGGCCTCAACCGAAGTGTGGTTTGAAAAGCGGGGTTGGAGATAGCAATCCACGCTTCTAGGTTAAACCATTAACGATTCTGTCATAAATGGAGATGTAGCTCAGCAGTAGAGCAGCCAGACATCTGGGTTTCAATTCGTAGCTTATCTAGTTATCAATCCTACAAAGCACTGGTCTTGAATCAAGGAATGTAAAAAGCAATTTTTGATAATATGCCATATTATAAAAGAACTGCGGCACCTACTTACACACGAATTAAAAGACACTCGACTGATACTAATGGCATAGGACACTCGCACCCTCAACAGACAATTCACTCTGATTTCTGGAGCGGTTGCATGTGGGTATGTGTGTTCGTGTTGTGTCCGTGTCACGAGAGAGATATACCTCAGAAACCGACAAAATTGGAACCTATGAATCATCCTTTTTTTGCATGGTTAACTCTTGACTTCTGAATTCATTCACTGTCCAAAACAAAGCAATTTGCAGTCTGAGAAATAAACAATTATATGAGACAACATGCTACTTTCTAAAATGACCCAACGAGCTAGAGCAGAGAATCATGTTTCTGGTCGATCTGATGTCAATCCCACTCTGTAACTTAAAATAATAATATAATAAAGAGCCTAGAGCCTTATGTGGGTTTATTACTGCATGTCGCAAGTTAAAGCAACATCCAGGAACAGCACAGATTAATAAACGCCTGCTGTTACAGACAGCTTCCATTCAGGATCTCTTTGAAGTTTCAACAATCTCTGGCCATTGAATTCAAATTGAGTCTGGGACAAGCTTTTTTTGCCGACACTATTTATTTTACTCGTCCTATCATATGTATTAACTGGACTTGTTTAACTTAAAAGATCCAGGCGGGGATGAAATGGATAAAACGTAAGGAGAACTTGCCTTGTTCGGCTTCAGTGGTTTGAACAGACTAGAGTGAAACAGTTGTAGATCCCATTGTCCACCTGCCTTCCCTTTCTTCACTTATGATATGAGTGGGATGATGCTAGCTTGCGATTGGGAAGGCCTTCAAATGAAAACGATAGTGATCGATGTATATACAAGACAATACTTGCAAGTAACAGCAATCCTTTCGCAGAGAAAACGACCACACCATACAGAACTGGCTTTCTTTCTCCCGTATTGTGTTCTTATTGTTAGCCACGGTTGCTTCTTCGGTATTTTCCTTTTTTTAACTAAAAAGCTCATTCTACGATACAGTATGTCTTTCTTTCTCCCGTATTGTGTTCTTATTGTTAGCCATGGTTGCTTCCTGTATTTTCCTTTTTTAACTAAAAAGCTTATTCTACAATACAGTATGAAAGAATAGGTAAGAAATGTGTTTTTGTTTTTTTTTTTTTTTTTTCTCCGAAGGTGGCAAAACCTATCAAACTCAGGTGTCAAACCAACAGTGAGGACAGCCATCTCTGGCTGTTATCAAGGAAAACCACGCCACCTGTAATAACCCGCTGGTGGTCCATAAGGGAGCAGGGTTTCACTCCTGCCAGATAAGTATGTTATTTTCTAAAAAAAAATAATAAAAACAATTTTTTTGGAAAAATTCATTCTATAATACATAATAAAGAACATGTTTAAGTATGTTATTTTCTCATAAAATAATAAAAATAATTTTAGTTAATGTCAATTAAAAATAAATAATTATACAAATAAATAATTAAAAATGGTCAAGAGGTTCATTCTACAATCCAGGGACATGTATAAGTATATCACATCTTCAAAAAATAATAAAAATAATTCTAGCTAATGTCAACCAAAACAAAAAGATAAAAATTAGATAATCATATAAATAAATAATTAAAAATTGTGAAGAGGCTCATTCTACAACCCAATATGAGGGACATGTGTATGTCACGTCCTCGAAAAAAAATTAAAAATAAAATTGCTAATTAAAAATGGTGAGGCTCATTTTGCAATCTAGTATGAGGGACATGTGTAAGTATGTCACGTCCTCAAAAAATAATAAAAATAATTTTCGCTAATGTCAACCAAAACAAAAAAAACAAAAATTAGATAACCATATAAATAAATAATTAAAAATGGTGGAGAGGCTCATTGAGCCGAGAGGCTCATTCTACAATCCAATATGAGGGACATGTGTAAGTATGTCATGTCCTCAAAAAATAATAAAAATAATTTTCGCTAATTAAAAATGGTCAAGAGGCTCATTCTACAATCCAGTATGAGGGACTTAAAAGAAATCAAATGAATGATATTTTAAGGTCCACGAGACTAAAAATAGTCTATGAGACCATTAGTTCCCTATTTCTCGCTCTTTGCAATTCAGTCCTTTTCCGATTCAAATTGATGATGAGCTGACCCAACCTTTCAACAATCCCCTCGCTAAGAAGACAATGCCAAGAAATTGATGCTAACATGTTCTCATAACTTTCTCTAATGTCTTTGAATGCATCACATTCCAAAATGAAATGTTTTTCCAATTCCACAGCTCCAAACGTGCAAAATGTACACACCCTTTCTTCCCAAGCTTCTTTAGGCCTTTTCCACTTTCTTGTTTCACACCGAAGTTGATGTGAGTTGGTCCTTAATTCAGCAATAAGAACCTTTGCCCTCCACGAAATGCGAGCTCCAATAAACTCTTTTTGTTGTAAATCACACGTAGGGTTGAATTCCTCAACGTAATATTTCTTCTTTCTACCCAACTCTTTTCCCCATACCATTTTACGAAACTTCTCCATAACAAAATCCTTTAGCTCCTTGCTATTTGTGGGACAGGCATTGAGGTAGATATTCCATTTTTGCATCCATGTGTAGTTTTGTTTCATCCATGTTTTCTTTCTTTCACTGATGCCTTCATTGAAGATAACATTAGGCCATCTACCTACTCTCATTTGTTCAATTCTTTTTAGGTATCTTATGAGCCGCACCATAGCAATTGCTTCAATGGAAGTTGCCCCTGTTTCACTCAACATTATCTCATAACGTACCGAACTTTTTATTTTGAACTTGCTCATGATCAAGCGTTTTTGGATTTTCTCAATTTGTTTCCATTTTGAGATGAGAGTGCTGCTAGCCCACAATTCACACCTGTATAGCATTACTGGACAAATTAGGAGTCCAAAAAGCACTTTAATCGTTTTCCAATCCCATAACTCTGCCTCTCCACATCTGTTTTGAAGAGCATATAATGCTTTCCACACTCCTAAAATTCTCTTCTTTCTGCAGTCCTCCCAATTGAGTTTGTTGTTGAAATCAATCCCAAGATACTTGTACTCTTTTACTTCTTCAAGAATGTTGTCTTCAAAGAAGAAAGTATGTTAGCTCAGCTTCCTTCTATTAGAAAAAATCATTGTTTTGGTCTTGCTAGTATTGACTTGCATCACCACTGCTCTACAAAAATGCTTAAGGGCATATAAGTGCATTTGCAATCCATGGGCCGATTTAGAAACCAATACAATATCATCAGCATATAAAAGAAGCTTTATCACAAACTCCCCCAACCGAACACCATCTCCACCTTGCAGATTTAGCCATTTTTCCATTTTATCAATATATAGACCAAAAAGAGTGGGGGATAGAGGGCAACCTTGCTTGACTCCAATGTCACTTCTAAAGCTTTTTGAAATACCTGCTAAGGTTCTAATTTTGACTTTCACTTCTTCATAAAGTCTATGGACAGCAACTCTATAATGCACAAGAATTTCAAGTTCTTCCATTCTATGCCACAACTTATCCCTAGGGACTGTGTCAAATGCTTTTTTGAAGTCAACAAAGCAGCAAAATACTTCTTCTTTGTCCTCCCAAACCTTTTCAACAATGTGTCTCAACGTGATGCCATGATCCACTATAGAATGTTTCGGCCTAAAACCCGCTTGTCCTCTTGCCCTCTTTTCTTTTACTTCTGCCCACTTGCTAATTCTGTCTTCTACCATGCTGCCAAAAAGCTTTGCAAACAAAGGATTGATCATAATTGTTCTATAGTTGGATGGATTATTAATGTCTCCACTTTTAAAAAGGGGTATTGCTAGGCTAGTTGTCCAGTCTCTTGGGAATCCTTGTTGAATGATGTTGTTGAATATTTTCATGATGTGCGGTGCAAGAACGTTCATTCCCCATTTTAGATACTCTGCTTGAAGTTCAACCAAGTCCTTTGCCTTTCTTGTTTTCAGCTTCTTAATTCCATTCTCCACCTCCTATAATGTGAAAAGCTTTGAATTTGTGTTGATTCTTTCTCATAGAGTTGCCTTGCATATTCAAACCATTGATTGGCTATAATATTATTTTCAATTTACTTCTTCCTTGGTTGCAGTTCCGACTAGAAAAGCTTTGGATTGTTCTTGCTTAAATATATTAACTCTTCTCTCCTTGTTTGCATGAACTCATATTTTTTACTTTTTAGTATCTGCTTATATAACTTTACATTCATCTTCTCTTTTCCTACCTTTTTCAAGGTTCTCCTTGCCACTTTGCATTCCTCATCAAACCAAACATTTACAGGAAAGCAATTTCATTATGATTTCCTATTTTTTTCTCTTTTGCACTTCTCAAATGCACTTTGGATTACATTTGTTAACTCATGGTTGCTGAAGCATTTGAAACCAGTTTCTCCTTTTGAATTAATCTCTCTAACATTGTCCTGAAGATAGTACCATTTTCTTTTGTTAGAAGAATTTTGCCCCTTGATAGTGACTGTCGACAGCATTGGGTATTCCTCCTATGTTGCCTTTCTTCTAACCATGATAACCTTATAAAAATTGGGTTATGGTCTGATTTTAAGTCCCAAATATGCTCTCCAATACTAACTTCATCTATCTTTTCTATTAAGCTTTGTGAACACATCACATAGTCAATGACACTTGCCCCTGTTATGAAACTAGCTCAAGAAAAGATAGAAAAGATAGATCAACGCCTTAGAATTCAGCCTCTTCGAGGGGGCAACCTCCTTTACATTACATAAATGAACAATTCTTGGATGATACAAATGAAAAGACCTCCTTTCTATATATAGGAGTCTAAGGGGTCATAACATAATCAGAGCCGACATAACAATAATAATGTAAGGGCACAATAATAACAATAGTGGGCTTCTATGGGGCACAATAGTAACAATATGGGCACTACATGGGTACATCAATATAATAAGTGGGTTGTACTAATAACAATAAGGGGTTACACTAGTAGTATATGGGCCTAACATGCCCCTCTCCTTTAAAAAGCGTTGTCCTCAATGCTTGAGTAGTTCTTGATTCTTCTGTATAAAATTCTTGTCCTCCCATGTGGAATCTTCAGCAGGTAAGTTCTTCCACTTGATGAGATACTCTGAAATTGATCGATTTTGTAGCTGTCGAGTTCTTGTTTCTGTGATTGCTCCAGGTTCCAATATGATTTTTCCTTCCTCTTCAATTTCTGGCAATATTGTTTGAATTGGGATCTTTTGCAACTTTTGAATAAGTGGCCATACTTCTTCATCCTTCTTCCATTCATCCCTTGCTTCATTTATCCAATCTGGTTGGATAATAAAAATAGCATAAAACAATGCTTCCACATTCTCATCTTTGAAGAGTCTTCCCATTCGGTAAGGTCGCCATTTTTTAAGTGCATGTAGTATTGCCAACATTTCCTTCTCATCAATAGCTTTCTTGAGATGTAGCAGTAAAAATACCCAATCACCTACATCAAAACTTTTTTCACTACAATGCTGATCTACCTGTTGTTTCCTTTGATTTTGCACCGAAGTGGCGTTATCCTTTAAAAGTTGGAGAACTTGTTGTTGATGCTCGATGTGATCTTTCACTGCTTGAACATTTTTCTTCTTGATATGTCATTCTATCTCTAGAGTTTGAGGAGTGGTAATTTCTTCCAATCCTTTATAACATATGGTCGGATTCATTTCTTGATGCTCGATGTGATTTTTCACTTCTTGAACATTTTTCTTCTTGATATGTCCTTCTATCTTGATAGTTTGAGGAGTGGTAATTTCGACCAATGAATTACAAGATATGGTTGGATTCATTTCTTCTTTCTGGATGTGATCTTTCACTTCTTGCACCTTTTTCTTCTTGATATGTCCTTCTATCTTGAGAGTTTGAGAAGTGGTAATTCTTGCCAATGCTTTACAAGATATCGTCTGATTCATTTCTTCTTTCTCTGGGATGGGGTCCTGGCACATATCTTCTTCTTTTGATGTTTCTTGATCCTTTTCTTCCTCCTCTTCATATTCTATGTAAAATAATTTATTCTCAGCACACTTATGACCTTTAATGCATTTGCTATCACAATTGTAACAAAGCCCTTTTTCTCTTTTTTTCTTCCAATTGTTGTGGTGTAACCCTTGTAGGTTGTGGAAGGCTAAGAGAAACAACACTTCCATCTTTATAGTTGTGAGGGGTATGCTTCCTAGTTTCCATAATTTTGCTTTCCACTATGTCACAAAGCCCTTTTACACTTTTCAATTGTTGTGGTGTTGCTCTAAAGAAGGTGTTGCTCTTTGTATCCTCATAATGTGCTATCATTTCTTCTGTGAAAATTGACCACGTAACAAGTTTTTTACGAGAACAAAGCCCCTCATACCATAAAAATTGATCTGGTTCTAAATATGAAGATGCAATACATACCTTTTGTAACAGTTTCACCTCATGTAGATCGAAATATTTCTCCATCTGTAGTATCCAATTTACCGGATCCTTGCCATCAAACTTCCTCATCTCGCTTTTTCTTGATTTTAGGAGCTCGATCTTGAAACGACTGTAACTCTGTACTTTCAGATCTTTAAGTTCTGAAATTGTGGCCTGCAGTAGCCCTCTGTGTCCTCTTTCCAATGCCACAAGTCTGACCCAATTTGGATTCTCCAAGGAAGAGTTATGCGAAATCTCCCACAGTGACTTGATTATAGACTAGTTCAGTAGAGCGAACTTGTACGACGTGCCACGAGTCACTGTTTCGACCTTTGGATCTGAAAAATGCATACAAGAAACTACATTTCGTCCTCTTTCTATACCTTTTTACGAAATTTCAATCTGATCCCCAGAGAGAAAGTTATGATGATTTTCCCGAGGTCACCTGCTTTGAATGTAATTCAGGAGTCTGCAAAAAGACCAACTTCCTCAGATCATATCTCCGCAAATATCACGTAAAAAGCTCTGAAATTCGGACCCAAGGTTCAGCGCAATTTCTTCTCAAATGGGTTTTTTTTGCGACTTCTGAAACATCATAGAAAAAAAGTTATAGTGAAAATGCCACGATGACCTGTTTGGAGCAGCGAAACCCTAGAATCCAAAGCTTTGATACCAAATGTTATGAAACCAGCTCAAGAAAAGATAGAAAAGATAGAAAAGATAGATCAATGCCTTAGAATTCAGCCTCTTCAAGGGCGCAACCTCCTTTACATTACATAAATGAACAATTCTTGGATGATACAAATGAAAAGACCTCCTTTCTATATATAGGAGTCTAAGGGGTCATAACATAATCAGAGCCGACATAACAATAATAATGTAAGGGCACAATAATAACAATAGTGGGCTTCTATGGGGCACAATAGTAACAATATGGGCACTACATGGGTACATCAATATAATAAGTGGGTTGTACTAATAACAATAAGGGGTTACACTAGTAGTATATGGGCCTAACAGCCCCATTGTATGTGTTGCAAGTGAAGTTCCCATACCTCTTCCATCTATCTAGACCATTGCAAATAATTAAGTTGAAAGCCCCACACAGTGTAAGCAACTCATCTCCAAAATGATTGCTAACTTTGTCATCTTCTAAACACCTCACTCGTTGGGGATTCTCCTCTTCAGTGAGCCAAATAGGATTGTTATCCTCTTTGCAACAAAGGATGCTAGCTTGATTATTTGTTGTTCTAGCATTGAAATCTCCCACTAAAAGAACTTCTCCCTACTGAGAGTACACGACAATATCTTGTTTTAAAGCTGCATATGGATCCTTGCTGTCAAGCCCCTTATTTTTGTAAGTTTTTGAGACTTGAGGGGAAAAATAGCATGTTGCAATTCTTATGTGATTCTCATTCTCTGATATTTTCAACCATAGATATTGTTTATTTGCATCTTCTTTAATTAACTGAATGTGACAGCCTTCTTTTTCTTTCACTAAAACTAGTATTCCCCCATACCCTTTGCCATTTTCTGCTACCTTGTTCCAAACTGCCAACTTCAAATAACCATCAAACACATGAGTTTTGCAACCATCATGTTCATGAGTTTCCGTGAGACAAATTATGTCTCTACCTTCCGCAATAGGCCCTAACCCAGGTCCCCTCCTCCAAGGGTAACCTCTACAATTCCAACAAACTAAACTTAGGTAGACCTGGGTAGGATTTGACTGCTACGCAGTTTGGCACATAAGACTCAAATTTGAGTCTTCACCCCTTTTTGTCCATGTTGCTCTTGTTGTTTTTGTCTCTATTATTGAATTCTCTGTTTTTTCTTTACTGTCAACTTGTTGCCCTGATTTGCCTGGAGGCCCAAACAATGCAATAACGACTTTCCCATTGTACAATCATGCCCTCTTCCCTTCATTTCTTGTTGTTCTAATTTTCTCCACTTCATCCATTCTCTCCTCTTGTTGTTTTTTGGTTAAATCTTCATCGAGAAAGAAGTATGAGCTTTTCAAGAGTTTCTTTTTGCCCAAAAGCTGTCGTTTTTCTTGTACATTTGCCATGGTGACTTTTATGGGTCGAGGCCTCTCTTCACATATCCTCCCAACCCTTCTTGCTTGGCAAATTTGCCCTTTCCAATGTAGTTTCTCTTTCAGAAAGTCTCTTGTCAAATTGAGAGTACTTTCATTCTTCCCATAATCTCTTATTCCCATGATAATAAAGTTTGTTTTTCTGTCTTGTCTTTCTTTTTGTTCTATTTCCTGTGCTCTGCAATCACTTGCATCTTCTTCTTCCTCTGTCCTTATGTAACCATTAGCGTCTTCAGCTTTAGCTTTGATTTCTTTTGGACTATCTTTCCCACTGTTCATTTTTGCCTTCTCTTTGAAAATCTCTATTTGCTGAGATACTTTTGTATCTACCTGAGTTTGTTTAGAAATTATCACATCTCTGTTTGTTGTTATTACTTCTTTCATGTTTTTCCATTCTTGTTTTCCTGTCTCTAGAGCCTCTTGTAACATTGTTACCTGTTCTTTTAAAATTCTATTACCTTCCATTAGACATTAGTTTGCAACTGTGATCTCTGAAATTTTGCAGTCTCTTTCCTGTTCTATGGCTTCCAAAATATCCAACCTTGTTCTGACCTTCATCAATTCTTGGACATATAGATTTGATGACCAAGTAAGAGGTGTAGATGTGGGACTGTAAATGATTGATTCTTCTTTATTTTTGTTTCTCTTATTTATTTTCTTTTTCTTTTTCTTGATCTTGATCGGTTTTCTTCTCATTTGTCCCCATTTAAGGCAAGCAATCCTACGCCTTAAAATGCCCTCATATTGCTTTGCATTTACCCAAATCCACCTTCCTATTTTGTCTGTTGAAGCAATTTTGACTTGACCCAAATGATTTGTTTCCACAAAATCTGAAATTTCCTTGCTCTTTACGCCTTGGCTCTTATGAGCGTTTTCCATGTTTTGAACGTTTACTTATTTAGAAATTAACAACCCCACTGCTCTGTGCTCACAAAACCCTGTTCGCGCTGCCTGCTCTTTGGTATAATGGAAAGCGAATGCCAGATATAGGTTATGCATCGCGTCTTCCCAAGCTAGCCTGCTCTTCCACGCCAATCACTCAAAATCACTCCTCATAGCTGCTGGCGGAAGGAGGTTTCCATTCCACAAGACTCCCCGGAGGAAACCCCAACTAGTCATTCGCTTATGTAAGTATGTCACGTCCTCAAAATCGCTAATGTCAACCAAAAAAACAAAAATTAGATAACCATATAAATAAACAATTAAAAATGGTGGAAAGGCTCATTCTACAATCCAATATAAGGGACATGTGTAAGTATGTCTAACGAACCTATCCACAAATAAAAATAAATAAATATTTTTACCACCAAATATATACATATAAACAAGTAAAGCACTTCGTGCAACGGAAATGTATTACAACGGTGTATAATAGAGTTTACCATGGTAATTATGGTAATTGTGGTTCCGATCATTTATGCAATACACTTGTATCATTATATACATATTTCCGGTTCACATTGGTGTTATCATTATGCAATGAAAACCTTAATAATTCGATCATCGTGATATAGTTGATTACACTCTCGCTCATTTAATGGATTAATTAATTATGCCAGCGTAGAGGCCTCTAGAAATTGCGACAGCTCCGTCCACTTGGCATCCAAGACTTGGGATTGGTGTTCCATCCACGGTTCACATCTGGTCATTTGATTAGACGGCTAAGAGTTAACCAGACAGGGGTTGAAAAACTAACTTGGCCCAACCCCTCTCGCTCCGACGTCATTTGCTTTGTTTGGTTTTTGGTATGGATACCTCCGCGAAATGGTTTAAGGCCTTAGGGTTTGAATCCCTACAAACCCTAGTGTCCTTCAGCAATTCTGGAGTGCAACCGAGCTGAGCCCAGTCGTCTTTCACTTTCGAAACTAAGTGGTAAGGGTCATTCACTTCCTTTTTCTGTTACAGTCTTGTTGTAACCCCACTCTTACGGCTTAATACATTTTTGGTGTTGTTGGATGTTTATTCAGGGTTCTACAGTCTCGTGGCAAGTCTGGGCTTGGGTTCGGTTCAAGGGTTCTCTTGTTGCTATCACTTGTTCGATAAGGCTCGTCCCTTCTTTCGGTAGGTAATCTGTTGCTTCTTGAATGGATCCTGTCTGCTTTGGCTTGGGGTCGTTGAGGTTACTCAGAGGGTTTTCTTTTCTGTTTTCTAATGGTTTCTTGATACCCCAACGCATGGAGAAAAATTTCCAGATGAACCCTATTTATCTACAGGTAAGCTTTCGTTTGCATAGCCGTAGGATTTTCTTTTGCAGTTATCATTAATTGAGTTCTTGTTAACCTTGTTTCTGCTGCTTGTTACAGGTAGATCCTCCCCCCCCTGGGCACATACCTATAGGTTTCATACTTCCACAAAGATTAATGAGGGTTTCTTTTTCCCATGAATTACAGGTGTGTAATTTGCGTTCGACCCTTCAAGGGTTCTCCAGAGGGTGCCCGACTTTTGGGTTTTCTTTTGTTTATTATGGGTCTGTTAGCTTTTTAGTAGAACCCTCGACACAGTCGAGTGGTGGTTCAATGTAATTATTACTCGGTTAAATTTTGAGATTACTCGGTGCTGTTAGTTTCAATTCATTACAGCTTCTACTAGAACTGCTTCCACGGTAAATGGACCTATTTTGTTCAGATACAAGGAATTTGTTCTAAACTATGTTATTTTCCTACAGTCCATGCTATTTAATTTATGGTTGTGGTCGCTCTTCCTTATTGCGTCATCTTTGTTGTTACTATGATTTATTAATGAATGTCATTTCGTTTCTTTCCGTGCTTCATAGGATTTGTTAGTCTTCAACATTATTAATGGTGGAAGGACGGAAACTCTCAGCAAGTAATATAAAATTTATAGAGTGGTCATAATCTTATGTGAATTTATTTAAATGTCTTTATAAGATTAACTGTGCATGCAAGCAACATTAGTTAATATCAATTGTTGCTAGATTTCATTTCATGTTATTATGCTTGAGACTGTGTCAGAGTCCGCAAGGGACTATTCCGGGCTTGGCTAGTTGGTTGGTCTGGAACTAACCCTCTCGGGGTTCTTTACCTCATTTTCCTAATTTAAATTATGTCTCAGTCCCCAGGCTTACTTACTATTCGTAGGTGGATGAAATGGTCCATGTTTTTTGCTAGTCTCAGCCATGCCATCTCCTCAAATCTTACCCAGTTTCAACATTTAGATTGTTTTGTTTTACCTAGTCTTTTATTAAAGAAAGAGGGTAGTATATATATGTATAATGTATTCTAACACAAACTTCCTTTATCAGATAAAATTAAATATACAGAGAGCAAGACCATACTTTCACACTCACAATAATACACAGAAGTAGGACATTCTTTTCACATTGTTCATACCACAATAAATACATAGAAATAGAACTTATTATAGAACAAGAACTTCATGTTTCTAATTACCTATTCCCTTGAACAAAATTCAAACCACAAGGAAGAGCAATACTCCACCCAACCGTGAGGCTAGTCTTCACTACGCCTTCCCCCTGAGCTAGTTATCCCCGGACAGATTTGAACTAGTCTTTTACAACTTCTCTAAGCTATCTGGTCCTTACCAGACTTAGCCATAGATTTCGCGCCTCAGCTCCCAAAATGGACTCCACTGGCCATCCAACTCTTGAGTCATTTCCACTTATGTAACTATCCTCTCTCTTTTGCCTCAGGTTCTTCATACCCTCTTGGCATTTCTTGAGGCCTTCTGTTTTCAGAAGGGATCTAAGTAGATAACTACTCATAACTCTTTAACTGCCTGGGGTATGCTATTGCTTACTCTAGCATTAACTATAGTTAACAAAAAAAACATAATCATATTATAAAATAAAATCAACACATATTTCATTTACGAATGTTATCCTTGTCTTTTAACCATCCCTGGTTGAACCAAACTATTTAAAAATGGTAATTTAGGGGTCTTCAGAATTACTAGGGGCCATCACACGTCCTCAAAAAATAATAAAAATAATTTTCACTAATGTCAACTAAAACAAATAAGCAAAAATTAAATAACCATATAAATAAACAATTAAAAATCGAGGAGAGGTTCATTTTACAATCCAGTATTTCACTTTTATTCTTCAAGTAATAGATAAAATATTTCCATGTCTATCTTAAATTATATATATATATATATATATATATATATATATATATATATATATATATATCTTTTAAATATCTCAATATAGAACTTAAATAAATTGTTTGAATATTCATATTAACTAATATATTTCAGTATGAACTCTCTCTCTCTCTCTGTTGTGTGTATTAATGTTTCCATTAGTAAAATATTTCAACGCTTGAAAAAGATAAAGTAATTAAAGATAAGATAATGTAGTTATTTATTAATAAGAAGCAAATGTATAATTCATTCAATTTTTAATATAAAATATTGATAATGATAAAATATTCAAAAATACAATATAAACAATGAAAAATTACCACTATAGATCTATTTCAGTATTGAGGGCCTTTCGCAATGCATTATATTAGATATCATTTTTTGGGATTCAACTAAGTTAAGAAAGTCATTCATCTATGACCATTTCCATGAGAGGTAGTCATAACTAACTAATTTCTCATGATTTTTTAATAGTCCACTTAGTACTCATTGCATCAGTTCATCTATGACCATTTCCATGAGAGGTAGTGACTAATTTCTCATGATTTTTGAATAGTCCACTTAACACTCATATCGTAACTAACTAATTTCTCATGATTTTTGAATAGTCCACTTAGCACTCATATCGTAACTAACTCATTTCTCATGATTTTTGAATAGTCCACTTAGCACTCATTGCATCGGTTCATCTATGACCATTTCCATGAGAGGTAGTCGTAACTGACTAATTTCTCATGATTCTTGAATATTCCACTTAGCACTCATTGCATCGAGTGATGCTCACACGGGTGAAGAAGTGGGATTGAAACTAGTGAAATGAATCACATAGTGTCAATCATCACTTCCGGGGCTTACACCCGGTAACCAAGACTTCCCCCCATCCCAGATCGCCTATGGCTCAAGCACGCTTAACTGTGGAGTTTTCCCCACAATCAAGCCCACTTAGCTTGCTACCCCATTTGCAAAACCTTAGCAAGTATTGTGCCTCATGAGCCATTCAAGTAGAGCTCCCTTCACTCTTATGTATTTAAGTATTGAGGGCCTTTCGCAATGCATTATATTAGATATCATTTTTTGGGATTCAACTACATTAAGAAAGTCATTCATCTATGACCATTTCCATGAGAGGTAGTCGTAACTGAGTAATTTCTCATGATTTTTGAATAGTCCACTTAGCATGAAAAAGTGGGATTGAAACTAGTGAAATGAATCACATAGCGTCAATCATCACTTCCGGGACTTGCACCCGGTAACCAAGACTTCCTGGGAGGTCACCCATCCCAAAGCTCCTCTAGTTCAAGCGCGCTTAAGTGTGGAGTTTTCCCCACAATCAAGCCCACTTAGCTTGCTGCCCCATTTGCAAAACCTTAGCAAGTATTGTGCCTCATGAACCATTCAAGTAGAGCTCCCTTCACTCTTATGTATTTAAGTATTGAGGGCTTTTTGCAATGCATTATATTAGATATCATTTTTTTGGATTCCACTGCGTTAAGAAAGTCATTCATCTATGACCATTTCCATGAGAGGTAGTCGTAAGTGACTAATTTCTCATGATTTTTGAATAGTCCACTTAGCACTCATTGCATCGCGTGATGCTCACAAATGTGAAGAAGTGGGATTGAAACTAGTGAAATGAATCACATAATGTCAATCATCACTTTCGGGGCTTGCACCCGGTAACTAGGACTTCTCGAGAGGTCACCCATCCCAGATCGAATCTGGCTCAAGTGCGCTTAACTATGGAGTTTTCCTCACAATCAAGCCCACTTAGCTTGCTACCCCATTTGCAAAACCTTGGCAAGTATTGTGCCTCATGAACCATTCAAGTAGAGCTCCCTTCACTCTTATGTATTTAAGTATTGAGGGTCTTTCACAATGCATTATATTAGATATTGTTTTTTGGGATTCAATTGGGTTAAGAAATTCATTCATCTAGGACCATTTCCATGAGAGGTAGTCGTAACTGACTAATTTCTTATGATTTTTTAATAGTCCACTTAGCACTCATTGCATCGGGTGATGCTCATAGGGGTGAAGAAGTGGGATTGAAATTGGTTACTGGGTGCAAGTCCCGGAAGTGATGATTGATGCTATGTGATTCATTTCACTAGTTTCAATCCCACTTCTTCACCCGTGTGAGCATCACCCAATGCAATGAGTGCTAAGTGGAATATTCAGAAATCATGAGAAATTAGTCAGTTACGACTACCTCTCATGGAAATGGTCATAGATGAATGACTTTCTTAATATGGTTGAATCCCAAAAAGTGATATCTACCATAGATCTATCTTAATCACATATTTACCAAGCACTAGAAGGGATTAAATCTCTTGACGTGTAATTTTTTTTTTCAAGTTTGAAATTTGATCCCTCTCTGCTCTTGGTAGATCTGTGGTTAAAATGGATCTATATTGGTTATACTGGTTACTGGTTCTAAAATCTAGTATAAAGGACATGTGTAAGTATGTCACGTCCTCAAAAAATAATAAAAATAATTTTCACTAATGTCAGCTAAAAAAAATAAAAATAAAAAATTAAATAACCATATAAATAAACAATTAAAAATCAGAGATCCATTTTACAATCTAGTATCTCACTTTTATTCTACTTGGTTCTTTGATATTTCACTTTCACTCTTCAAGTAATAATATATATATATATATATATATATATATATATATATATATATATTTCTCTTTTAAATATCTCAATATAGAACTTAAATAAATTGTTTGAATATCCATATTAACTAATATATTTCAGTATGAATTCTCTCTCTATTATGTGTGTATTAATGTTTACCTTAGTGAAATATTTCAACCTTCGAAAAGAAAAAGTAATTAAAGATAAAATAATGTAGTTATTTATTAATAAGAGGCAAAGGTGTAGAAAAGGAAAAAATTCTCAACCAAGGGCCATGGTTCTGGGGCAGTGCTGGACTTTTTGTTACTCCATGGTTTCCGGATTTTGATGCCAACACCATGGTGGTATCAAGGATGCCAATATGGGTTAGGATGCATAACCTTCTGTTACATTTCTGGCACTCAAAGGCTTTAACAACTATTGGAAACACCCTCGGGAAAATGTTAAAGATAGACGCAGAGAGACATATAAAAGGAATTTTTACTTTTGCCAGAATATGTGTCGAGGTAGATCTGAGCCGAGGACTACCTGAAAGCATAACTCTGAACTTCAATAATTCACAGTGGAAACAATCTTTGGACTATGAGAATACAACTTTCAGATGCAGGGGATGTCAACAAACGAGTCATTTGTACAATGCATGTCAAAGCCTCAACAAGAGCAAGCCACAACAAAGGAAACCCAAAGGATGGCAGAATACAGATGATGTTGTAAAGAAGAGAGATACTGAAAAGAAAGAACATAATACAGCTCAGGACAAAGATCAGGACAATAAGGAAAAAGAGATTAATGAAGAAAAGGAAGAAGATCTCCAGCTGGAAATAAGTGGAAATAAACGAAGTCACAGCCCTGAAGGATCAGATTCAGATAAGGAACAACAAATGAACACAGAGGAAAACCAGCTCGCTATTATTGCCTCCATGCACAACACTGATGGATGGCGAAAAGTGGAGAAAAAGAAGGGTCGGAAGACTTAGGTCAGCTGGTTTTTATGGTTTGCTCTTCGGATATCTGGAGAGCTTTTTTCTTTTTTATGCTTGTAGGCAGGATTGTACCCTGCGGACTGTATGATCCATTTTCATGCAGTCATGCTTTACGCATATACTTGTAACTTTTTATTTTAAATAATAGAAAGTTCGATTTTTTTCTTTGGAAAAAAAAGAGAGGCAAAGGTGTAATTCATTCAATTTTCAATATAAAATATTGATAATGATAAAATATTCAAAAATACAATATAAACAATAAAAAATTACCACTATAGATCTATCTTAATCACATTTTACCAAGCACTAGAAGGGATTAAATCTCTTAATGTGTAAAAAAAAATCAAGTTTGAAATTTGATCCCTTTCAGCTCTTGGTAGATTTGTGGTTAAAATGGATCTATAGTGGTTCTACAATCCAGTGTAAGGGACATGTATAACTATGTCACTTACTCCAAAAATAATAAAAATAATTTTCACTAATGTCAACCAAAACAAAAATTAAATAACCATATAAATAAACAATTAAAAATCACGAGAGACTCATTTTACAATCCAGTATTTCACTTTTATTCTACTTGGTTCTTTGATATTTCACTTTCACTCTTCAAATAATAATTAAAATATTTCCATGTCTATCTTAAATAATATAATTTTATAGAGATAAAGTAATTAATATATATATATATATATATATATATATATATATATATTTCTCTTTTAAATATCTCAATATAGAACTTAAATAAATTGTTTGAATATCCATATTAACTAATATATTTTAGTATGAACTCTCTCTCTCTCTCTCTATTGTGTGTATTAATGTTTACATTAGTAAAATATTTCAACGTTCCAAAAGAAATAATAATTAAAGATAAAATAATGTAGTTATTTATTAATAAGAGGCAGACGTGTAACTCATTCAATGTTTAATATAAAATATTGATAATAATAAAATATTCAAAAATACAATATAAACAATGAAAAATTACCACTATAGATTTACCTTAATCACATATTTACTAAGCACTAGAAGGGATTAAATCCCTTTACGTGTAATTTTTTTTTCAAGTTTGAAATTTGATCCCGCTCGGCGCTTAGTAGATCTGTGGTTAAAATGTATCTATACTCCTTTATTTCCAATGAAGGTGACAAAAACAATTATAATGGTCCTATTCGTGACAATTAAAAAAATTGATGCCAATTAAAATAAGCTCTTAGTAGATCTGTGGTTAAAATGTATCTATACTCCTTTATTTCCAATGAAGGTGACAAAAACAATTATAATGGTCCTATTCGTGACAATTAAAAAAATTGATGCCAATTAAAATAATTTGTTAGTAATTGAGAGAGGCACAATTTCCACCCCTATAAAAATGGTTATCAACCACGAAGAAAGAAAGAAAGAAAATTATTTTAACGTCCATGAGGCTAAAGATAGCCTATGGGACATATTGCTTCTTTATTTGGTTGATGTATTCTGCCTTTTTCCTTCTTTATTTGGTTGATGTATTCTGCCTTTTTCCTGTGAAGCCTCACAATAAACACTTTGAGCTTCTTGACAAACCCTTCGCTAAATAGATTATCCTAAGAGCTATTTGCCAAACTATTACATAACTTTCTTTGTTGTCTTTGAAGGCCTCGCATTCTAAAATGAAGTGCTTTTCTCTTTCCACTTTTCCAGAATATTCTTTCCTCTCACACTTCTTCTCCCATTTTCCAGTGTCGTGTTTCACAACAGAGTTGATGAGAATTAGTCCTTAACTGAGCAATAAGAATTTTGGCTTTCCAGGAAATGTTGCCCTCTATGTACGCTTTTTGCTGATAATTATGACTGGGATTAAACACTTCAATATAGTATTTTTTTATTTCTCCCTAGCTGCATATCCCAAGTACGCTTGTGGAACTTATCCATAACAAAAGTTTTTATCTCTTTATTGTTTATGGGAAGTGTGTTCAAGCAAATACCCCATTTACTAAACCATTTGTTATTTTGTTGCACCCAAGTCTTCTTTCTTTTGCACAAGATGTCATTAAAGGCAACCTTAGGCCATCTGTCCTCTTCCATTTGCTCAATTTTTTTTAAATATCTTATGACTTGCACCATAGCAATTGCTTCAATATGAACATCCCATGTTTCACTTAACAAGATAGCATAAGGAACCGCACTTTTAATTTTGAATTTGTTTGTAATCAAATGCTTCTGAATTTTCTCAATTTGTTTCCACCACGTGTCGGATGTACCGCTGACCCACAGTTCATAACCATAGAGAATCACCGGAATCACTAAAATCCCAAAAAGAGTTTGAGTGGTTTTCCAGTCCCATAACTCTGCCTCTCTACACCTATTTTGAAAAGCATAAAATGCTTTCCAACCCCCCAAAGTTCTTTTCTTTCTACAACCATCCCAACTTAGATTTTTGTTGAAGTCAATTCTGAGGTATTTGTAATCCACAACTTCTTCCAAAATGTTGCCTTCAAAGTATAACTTATGATGGTTATGTTTTCTTTTTTTAGAGAAAACCACTACTTTCGTTTTTCTAATATTAACTTGCATCCCCACACTTCTACAAAAATGCTCAAGGGATAGTAAGTGCTCTTGCAAACCAAGAGAAGATTTAGCAATCAGAATAAGGTCATTTGCAGACAAAAGAAGTCTTATAACAAACTTGTCCAAATGGATACCATCACCCCCTTGCGAATTTAACCATTTCTCAAGCTTATCAATATATAAACCAAAAAGGGTAGGAGACAATGGGAAACCTTGCTTGACCCCGATATCGCTTCTAAAACTTTCAGAAATGCCTATTGAAGTTCTACTTTTGATTTTCATCTTTTCATATAGCCTATGAACAACTGCTCTCAAATGTTTAGGAACCCCAAGTTCCTCCATTCTGTGCCAAAGCTTATCCCTAGGAACTGTGTCAAAGGCTTTTCTGAAATCAACAAAGCAACAAAAAACTTCTTCCTTTTTCTCCCAAACTTTTTCAATGATGTGCCTTAAAGTTATACAATGATCAATTGTGGAATGTTTAGGTCTAAAACCTGCTTGCCCTTTAGCACACTTATCTCTTTCTTCTGCCCACTTTCTGATTTTATTTTCTAGCATGCTTCCAAATAACTTTCCAAACAAGGGGTTTATCATTACGGTCCTCCAATTGGAGGGATTATTGATGTCACCACTCTTGAAAGGAGGTATTGCCAGACTAGTTGTCCAATCTATGGGGAACCCTTGTCATATGATGTTGTTGAAAATTTTTGTAATGTGAGGTGCAAGAATCTTTGGGCCCCACTTTAGATACTCTGCTTGGAGTTCAACTAACTCTTTTGCTTTTCCAACACCCAACTTCTTGATACCCATCTCTACCTCTTGCACCATGAAGAGTTTAGTATTTGTGTTGACCAAGGGGGGAGGGTCAACCTTGGGATCCTGTTCATAGAGTTGTCTTGCATATCCAAACCATTTAGAAGTTGTAATATTATTTTCAGTTTTCATCTTTCTTGGTTGGAGCTCCTTCCAAAATAACTTGGGATTATTTTTCCCAAGGAAGATTAGTTCTTCCCTCCTTGAAACCATGAAATCGGCATTTTTCTTCTTAATATATGCTTGTAAGCTTTGAGCTTTATGTTATCCTTGTTTGACTCTTTCCACATTCTCCTTGCCTTTTTGCATTCCTTGTCAAACCAAGCATTAACCAGAATGCAATTTGTTTCAAACTTCTTAATTTTTGCTCTTTTTCACTCTACAAGTGCGCTTTGAATTAAACATGTTAATTCGTGACTATGAAGGTCGTGAATTGGGATTTTCTCCTTCTCAAAGATCCTCTCTAGAGTCATTTTGAAGGTATTACAATTTTCTGGAGTCAAAAGAATTCTGCCCTTTGGGAGATTTTGTTGAACACACTTTGTTTTTTACTCTAATTGCTTATTTCCAATCCAAGGGAAACTTAAATAAGTTGTCTTGTGATTTTATTTTAAATCCCAAATTTGATCTCCAATCAAAACTTCCTCCATTTTCTCACACAAACTGTGCGAGCACATTACATAATCTACTACACTTGCTCCATTGTAAGTATTGCAAGTGAAATTACTGGACTTTGCCCATCTAGTGAAGCCATTACAAATGACTAAATCAAAGGCCCCACATAAAGTAAGCAATTGTTCACCAAATATATTGCAGCCCTTGTACTCTGAAATTCTTTCCCACTGATGATTACTCTCTTCTGTAAGCCAAATAGGGTCATAGTCTTCTTTACAATAAAGAATGCTAGCTTGCTCACTTACAGTCCTAGCATTGAAATCACCCACTATAATCACTTCACCTAGCTGAGAATATGTTGCAATATCTGTTTTTAAGGCTGCAAAGGTATCTTTGTGGTCAAGCCCTCTACTTTTGTAGATTTTTGAAACTTGCAGTGCAAAATAGCATGCTGCAATTTTGATATGATTTCCATTTTCTGATATTTTAAACCAAATGAATTGTTTATTTGAGTCTTCTTTTTCTAACTAAAGGAGACAAACTTCTTCTTCCCTCACTAATACCATGATACCCCTGTGTCCTTTGCCATTCCCTACTACCTTGTTCTACATTGTCATCTTCCAGTATCCTTCAAACAAAGGTGTCTTGCACCCTTCATGCTCATATGTTTCTATGAGGAAAATTATGTCTTTGTCTTCCGCAATAGGCCCTAACCCAATTCATCGTCTCCATGGGTAACCTCTATAGTTCCAACAAACTAATCTTAAGGAAACCTAGGTATGACTTGATTGCTATTTATTTTGACATGCAAGACTCACAGTTGAGTCTTTGTCCCTACTTTCCCATACTGACCTTGCTTCCTAATTTCCTGTTGAAGAGTTTGTTGCTTCTTCTTTATTAACATCTTGCTGCTCTGTTTTGGAAGGAGCTCCAAATTGCGCTATCACGGCTTTACCTTTGTAAATCCATGCTCTCTTGCCTTCATTTATTGCTGCCCTAACCTTTAGACATTTTCTCCCTCCTTTCTTCCTGTTGTCTTACAGTTAAATATTCTTCTAGAAAAAAGGTGAGAACCCCTCAAGAGATGCTTCTTGCTTAGAATGATATATTTATCATGAAATCTAGGCATGATGACTATTATGGGCCTTGATTTCTCACCGTTAAACTTACCCACCCTCCATGCTTGGCATATTTTTCCTTGCCAAAGTAACTTGTCTTTCAAGAAGTCCCTTGCAAAGTCAAAAGTACATTCATTTTTCCCATAGCCTTTCACCCCTTTAATAATTATGTTTGCTTCTCTATTTTGTCTTTCCTTGCTTTCTCTATCTTGCATGTTGTCAACTTGAATGTTTGTTTCTCCTTCCCTATTAGTAGAATTGCTAATAACTTGGCCCAAGTTTTGGAAACTTTTGTGTAATCTCCTTTCCTTTCTTCTCTGACTTTCTCTTCATGGTTGTTTATTTGGGCAACCAATTTCCCTTTATCCTGGGATGGTTTCACATTCACCAACTCTATACTGTCCACTACATATTTCTTTATGTTTTGCACATCCACCTTCATGCACTGCCATTCTATCTTCCCTATCATAAGAGCTTCTTGTAGCAATGTCACTTGTTCTTTCAAAACTTTATTGTTTTTTGTTAAAGCCTTGTTTTCAATTGTTATTATATGAATTGTATGAACTCTTTCCTACTCTTTAGCTTCTAAAACCTCTAACCTCTATTTTGAATTTAACAATTCTTTCACATAAAGATCAGATGACTAGGTGAGAGGTGTGGATGTGGGACCATAGAAGGAAAAATCATCAATGAATTTTCCACTGGACTTGTTGTTGCCACATGCTTGCATATGAGACTTGTTTGAATGCTTATTGCGAAGGGCCCAAGTACTTTCCCTTTGAGACCATGTTTTCCTTGTTTGCTCCCATTTTAGACGGGCTAGTCTTCGTTTTAAAATGCCCTGATACCATTTGGCATTGACCCAGACCCACTTCCTAGATTTGGCAGATGAGGCACTTTTCACTTGGCCTAGATCTTTTGTTTCCACAGCTTCTGAAATTTCTTGCCCCATTGTCCCTTGTTTCTTCACTTGTCCATAAAACATAAGTTTCTTCACGTTAAAAATTAAAAAAAAAAACCATCGCTCCAGAACCCTACGGAACCAGTCAAATTCAGTGATGCCCCCTGGCCTCCATGTTTCCTTCGGTCTCGAGTAGTGAAAGGGAAAAAATTAAATTGATTTGACTGTCGTTCCTTGACTTCTTTTATTTGGGTTTCGGGTTATTAACCAGTTTCCTTAACTTCTTCTATTTGGGTTTCAAGTTATTAACTGATTTCCTTTAATTAAAAAAGTCAAGGTATATATATTTTATTTTAAAATTTAATATTTATGGGTATTATTTTAGGAATATTTTAGTTTTCAATTTCTACATTAATTTTGTGAATATATTGAGATGAGGTAAGATTTGGCATTATGAGAAAGATTGTGTTATGCATTATGATTAGCAAAAGTTATGACTGTATATCTTATGTATTATTACTAGATTATGCTTAGTGATTTATGTAAAGTATTTGTTTTCATCTAGGTAGTTTTTGTAGACCTTTATGTTTTGTTATGATATGTCCTCTTAATCCTCATTTGAAGATAGTTTATCTGCAGATGGTTTGTACTAACCATCTATTAGAAGTGATCTATGGTCGAGGTTGGTGTGTAGGGGTCTTAAAGTGGATTTATTAGGGCACATGACATAGATAACCCCTAGTTTTTTTCATGTTTCCATTATGTAAAGTTGTGCTAATGTATTGTAAAAATTATCACACCTAGAAAGAACACTTCCTTTAACCTAAGCATGGATCTACTTATGTATTGTCACACTTTGGCTTGGGTGATTGTCCACCTAGAATTTTGGGGATTTCTAAGAACTTGAGATCACATAAAACCACCTCATGAGGGGGCTCTGCATGTTTTTGTGCATAAAGAGTTTGAAGGACCCCTCTCTCCAACGCCTTGAATCATCTCAGATGATTATTCATGTGCATGGGCTTGTCATGTCATGTCACATCAAATTTCATGGAGCCCTCACATACACCTTCATACTTGGAGGTTGGTGTCACATTTTAAAAGGCTCCATCCACCTTGGAGATTGTGTCATTGGATATTTTATTTGGCACACATGATCCTGATCTTGAGGGCTAAAATCCATAAGGCTTAAATGCAAAGAGAGCAGGGGAGAAAACATAGAGATTTGTCATGAAACTAATCTCAAGAACATTAATAAAAATGCAAGAACTGAATACATCACAAAAATATAAAGAAAGAGAGAAAATCGAAGAAGTAGGATTCCATTAAGAAGAACCATTACATGCAATGAGGCCAATTTTGGGAACTCTCCTTCCTAACCTTCACCATTCCTATTGCCTTCTTATCATGTGTCTTGTTGATGGAGTCAAATTTAATTATATTTGAATATGTCAATTACATACCTATCAAGTTCCATTTTACATAAAAATATGACTTTATGACATACGCATCCAAACTTAGACTATAATCCCCCTTGGGATTCGATCGATCCTCCTCCCTTGGAAAATGATGGTCCCCATCTTTAGCTCATGCTAAAAAAGGAGGGACCCCATTATGTTCAATGTAACATCATGATTACAATCTGGCGTGAGCCAATGAAGAGAAGGGTTTTGTGTGGCTAATCCATAACCGTGGGTTTGAGGATGACCCATAACCATCATGATTACAATGTGCCAAGTACCAATGAAAAGAAGAATTTTGTGTGTTTAACCCATAACCATTGGTTTGTGGATGGCCCATAATTGAGTTGGCCATGGAAAGATTCAAGAAGGGTTTTGTGTGGTTTACCCATAACCATGGGTTTTTGGACGACCCACAACCTCTCTTTTTTCTATCAATGGATCTCTCACTACAACTTTCTTGATAACATTTGTTATAGACAATGAAATCATGCACTATTGAAGACTTGTTACCCACCAAAATGGGTAACCTTATAGGAGAAAACTATTGTCCTCCATTTGAAAACCAACCATCCCATAGCCCTGACAGCCACTATTTGATAATGATATGCCATGTGCCTCCGCCATTTTCATCAGCCATGTACCTCTCACCATCTAGCATTTACACTTGGATGAATGCAGGATACTTTTCAAAAGGTACTTTGATCATTTTATTCTCTCACCTTACCAGGGGGGTTAATATTTAGCCCTAGTCCAATGGGACCTCCCTTAAGGCCCCTTAGGGTTATAGGACAAGCACTACTTGAAAAACCATGATTGAGATAGTGTGTTCTATAACATAACTGACACCTTCCATCACACATTACAAGCCCCATATTTGACCTCCATTCTTCAGATCTACCTTATCATTGGTTCTTTGGGATTTGGCCCCATATGTTCAAGCTCCTTGGGTAGGGCTAGGAAACTTTCCCTGAAAGTTGATGTAGCTAAAAGAATAAAAAAGAATATCATGGCCACAATGAAAGAAAAAGAAGAAAATCAAGATGCAAAATATAGTTGGGAATACATATTAGCACGTGGGAAAAACACTAGCATGAGCTCTAACCTCCTCATATGGCTATCGCTTGATTCCTGAGCACATGATGCTCCATTACATTAAAATGAACCCTTGCATGTCTCAACCCTAATGAGAAATGAACCGACTCGTCTTAAGGGGTAATAACAATGATACATCATAAAGAGCAAGCTCTAACCCTTGAGCTATATGTGGTAATAGAAGGAATAATCAAAGAAGAATTAAAAGGCACACAAGAGGGGTGGAAAAATCAGGCCTCCACAATTGCTCCTTCCTTTATATTCATACACTTAGGATGTAGACACCCCATAAGTTGGTCCCTTTGACCATGGCACCTATCCATGAAGCCTTTTTCCTTAATTACCACATTATTTACACCAACACTTAACACCTATTGATTGAGGGGTTGACCTTGAAACTAGTGTTGCAAACATAGGCAAAAAATCGCGAAAAATCAGCAACATCATGATTTTTTTCCAACTATTGAAAAGTCGCCAAGTAAAAATTGTGATTTTTGTTTTTCTAATTTTTCTCGATTTTTCTCTATTTTTGTCAATTTTTTCCAATTTTGAAAAAATGAATATATTTTATATTTTTTAATATGTGTTGCGGTTTACCAATTTTTTCACTGATGTTATCGAAAAGATGTTTTCTAGACCCTTGCCATTTTTTTGTCAATGTCGATATCTTCGAAACTACTTGGAACTATCACTTCTCCTTAGCAACTGGAAGCACCTAATAGGGTTGACCATTAGCAACCTTTATCAAGTTAGGGAACACCTTTATGGAACTTGTTCTAGTTAGATATTGGAAGGTGATACTTGTTTGAAGTATTAATGTGCGCTTAAAGTTCAAGTTTGGTCCACTTAGATGCATTATTGATCTTAGTCTCTAATGGATGGTTGCTTTCATTTGATATCATGTTATTTTTTACAAGTGGACCACATCAGCCTAGGCCTTGAGGGCACTACTCCACAGGTACTAAAGCCCCTTCAAGGAAGTATATGGCCTTAGCAGATGCGACATTGAGAGACTTAAGCCTCCTAAACAGCGTGAGCAAATGTTACATGTCCTAGAGTACCTTCAGGACCCAAGACGTTGGTCAAGTTTGACCTAGCTTTGAGGATTCTTCATTATGACACCATTGGACCCAATGTGCCCCCTAGGTTGGCCTTGACATAAACAGATGGGATGGATTTGATTCAAAGCCCAAATAAGGGTGGTCTCCCATTAAGAGACCTGGGAGGGCTTGTTGCACCTAAAGAAACCCTAACATTGGATAGAAGGAGTTCTTATTTGACAGTTGGAGACCCGTAGAGACCACATGATGGCACCCTAGCTACACTTGGGACTCCAGAGAAATATTTGAGGTGGATTTTGTTGAAAAATGTAACTAGTGTTAGCCTTCATAATTGTATTTGTAAAAAGAAAGAAAAATAATTTTTTATTGTAAAACAAATAGACTTATTAAAGCACGAGTTTCATGTTTGGGTCAATGGTCAAAGCACCCATTGAGTGATGTAGGATTTATGTTGAGTCAAAGTCAAAGTCATTATGTAAGATACCCTTCTTAGGTTCATTGTGTCAAATAAAGAAAATGTTTTAATGTCAAAAATAAAGTCGTGTTTCTCCTCCATCAAGTTGCCCTTGTCTACTACCAAGTCAACATCTTCCACAGTTAAGTCAGCCTCATGAAAGGGCACATCCTCTTTGCAAAGAAAATATATATAAAGGAGCATTCTGTTAGGTCCCTATACTACTAGTGTAGCCCATTATTGTTATTAGTGCAACCCCCTTATTATATTTTTGTGCCCATGTAGTCCCCATATTGTTTTATTGTGCCCCATAGAAGCCCACTATTGTTATTGTTGTGCCCTTACATTATTATTGTTATGTCAGCTTTGGTTATATTATGACCCCTTAGACTCCTCTATATAGAAAGGAGGTCTTGTCATTTGTATGATAGAAAAATTGTTCATTGGTGTAATGTAAAGGAGGTTGTCCCCTCAAAGACACTGATTTTTAAGTAGTTTATCTATCTTTTCTATCTTTTTGTGAGCTGTTTTCATAACATTTGGTATTAGAGCTTTGGATTCTAAGGTTTCACTGCTCCAAACAAGTCATCGTGGAATTTTCGATATAACTTTTTCTCTACGAAGTTTTAGAAGCTAAAAAATAAATCCATTTGAGCCGAAATCATTCTGAACCCCATGTCCGAATTTCAGATCTTGTCTAGCTATAATTTCAGATATATGATCTGAGGAAGTTAGGGTTTTTCAAGCTCCAGAATTCCATCGCAAACAGGTCATCGTGGAGTTTTCTCTATAATTTGTTTTGTACAAAGGCTCAGAATCTTAAATTAAAACCCATTTGAGCCAAAATATTGATGAACCTCGGGCCCCAATTTCAGATATTGTTTTACTATATTTTCAGAGATCTAGTCCAAGACATTTAGGGTTTTTGCAAACTCTAGAATTACATTCCAAACAAGTGACCTTGGGAAAATCGTCATAACTTTCTCTCTTAGCATTAGATTGAAATTTTGTAAGAAGTTACAAAAATAGGACAAACTGTACTTTTCTGTCTATGTTTTTTAGGTCCAAAGGCCAAAACAATGAGGCGTGGCAGATCGTACAAGTTTGCTCTACTGAACCAGTCTATAATCGGGTCATCGTAGGAGATTTGGCAAAACTCTTTATTGAAGAATCCAATATTGATCAGACCGGTGAGGTTAGAAAGAGAACTCAGAGGGCTACCACAAGCAGAAATTGTAGAACTTGAATATATGAAATTATTGAGTTACAATTGTTTAAATATCAAGCTCCTAAAGTAAGAAAAATAATGACCCGAATCAAGAAAATAGAAACACCTAGTAAGAAAAATTGGACGGATGATTTGAAGAATGCGATCAAATCTAAGATAAATAGTTTTATGTACCATGGAAGCTAATATCAATGGTATGAAAGCATATTTGAAGAAAGGCATGGAATATTTGAAGAAAGACATGGAAGGTTTGAAGGAAGGTGGGACAAAGCTGCTACTAGAAAGGCCTCCTAATGACTAAAAGGTAGTAGAGGAAACTCATGATGAGAAAAAAATAAATGTTAATCGTGATTTCATTGAATCTAACATTGGAATGAAGATCCACCATATTCCAAAGAATCCAGATATGACTGTATGTTACAGATGTTGTACTTGATGGCAACTCCAGTGGTAAGGCTCTCAGTTTGTTGGAAATTAAGAAGGACGCAGGAAATCGGTTCAGAAAGTGCGTCCCCGCAGGTATACCATGCAGAACCCGCATCCAGGGACGCCGGCCAGCCGTTCAGGGGGTGCGTCTACCCAGTGCACACATTTCAAGGCAGAGAAAAGCACGTGGGGGTTTCTTGTGTGGTATCTAGCCGACGGTTTTGTGTTTCTATGGTGTCGGCTCGTGGTATTGTTCCATGTTTTGGGGAGGAGCTTGCCTATATAAAGCAAAGGAGTTCATTTGGATTGTGCAAGCGTCTTGGGTTGAATATCTTATTTGGTGAGATCTAGTCCAGATCTAAGAGGGCGAATCTTCTAATGGACTGTGATCTCTATGGCGCATGATCAGATCTGTAGATCTGACTGTTTGGGTCTGTTCTGAAGTCTTCATATCATTTGAAGGGTCGCAGGTTCAGCGAAGGGAAAGTGCGCCGGGACGCGGATACTGTAAAGGGAAAGTGCGCCGAGACGCAGTACAGTAGAGATAGATCTGCGTGGGGACGCAGGGCGATCAAGGTTCAGATGCGTCTTTGAAGCAGAAGGACGTGGCGCGATAATGTTTTCAGGTGCGTCTCTGTAGCGAAAGACGCGGCGCGATAGTATCTTTGGGTGCGTCCCTGAAGCAACATAACGCAGAGCAGTCACAGGAACAGTGCGTGGGCACGCAGCGGAGCAGAAGGATATCTGTGTGTGGACGCAGAGTAGCAGAAAGTTAACGGCGTCTGGTCGCAGGCCACAGAAAGAAAAACTGCGTCTTTGTTTTAAGATGTTCTGTTGATTGAATTTCTCTGTTGATAAGGTGTTCTGGGTTGGTTCTGTTATTGCTGATCTGATATCTGTAGTGGTCTATATCTGTTATGTACTTGTTGATCATCTGATGCTTTATGAAAAGAAGTAGGGGGTTGTAGCTCCCTTCCAGGAGTAGACTGGAAAACGAGAAAGAGAGAGAGTTGTAGCTCTCTGCAGGTCGCAGCCTGCGTACTGGTAAAGGACTGCACCAGTACAAAATCATTGTAAAAGAAGTTTCTAAATTGAAAGAAGATAGAGACATATTGCAGCAGGTGGTTTTCACCCACATTGGGTTTCCACCTTACATCTTGTGTTCTTTGGTGTGATTATCTGTTTTTCATGCTCATTATTTTATGGTACTGACATGCAAAAACAATTCAAAGATCAAATAAGGAAGATTTATTAAATTGCTTGATAATACTGATTCACCCCCCCTCTCAGTATTATTTTCAACAATTGGTATCAGAGCAGGTCCTTCAGAGAAGCTTGATCGCTTGAAGGTAGATCGTTCATCATGAGCAACTACGAGAAAGAAGCATCAATCATGCCACCTATTTTTGATGGGACAAATTTCAATTATTGGAAGGTAAGAGTTACTGCATATCTTCAATCTCTTGGTACAGAAGTTTGGAACATTGTAGAAACAGGCTATGCTTTTCCTTCAGCTACTCCTACAGATCCAGCTGAGAAAAAGCAGTATGAAACAAATGCAAAAGCAGTCAGTACTCTATTAGGAAGTATATCCCAAACAGAATTCATGAAGGTCATGCACTTCAAATCAGCAAAAGAGATATGGGACAAAATGATCACTAGCTATGAAGGAGATGAACAGGTAAAACAAGCTAAACTTCAAACTCTCAGGATTCAATATGAGACTCTCAAGATGTATAATGATGAAAGTGTGGCTAATTATTTTCTTCGGGTAGATGAGATTGTTAATTGTATGAAAAATTTGGGTGAAGAAATAAAAGAGACTATAGTAGTTCAAAAGATTCTAAGATCATTATCCCCCAAGTTTGAATCTAAAGTATCTGCAATAGAAGAAAAGGAAAATCTCCGTGTTCTCACTATGTCTCAGTTACATGGAATTCTAACTGCTTATGAAATGAGAAAGGGAGGTCCATCAGACAGAAGGGAAGCTGCTTTTAAGGCATCAGGCAAAGAAGATTACTATGAAGCAAGCCATGTTCCAGAAGAAGAGGAAGAAGAATCAAATTTTGTCAGAAATCTTCAAAGGGGTTCTGGAAGGTTCAGAGGTAAGCTACCTTTCAAATGCTTTGCTTGTGGAAGAGTAGGTCATTATGCTGCAAAATGTCCTTATAAGGATAAAGGAAAAGAACCTGCTAGATGGAACAAGAAACAAAGTGCAAATAAGAAAAGCTACTACACCCATGAAGATAGTGATGGCTTATCAAACAGTGATGAAGATGAACAAGGTAATAAATATAAGTTGTTAATGGCATTTGAAGATGATGATTATGAGGATGCTGTAGATGTGGATAATCTCTATGATGAAATTACTAGACTCAAGAGATGCATAGAAGAAAAGAATGTGATCATTGATACTTTGCAATTTCAAATTGATGAAAAGGAAAAACATCTTGAAAAACTAGAAGGTGAAATTGTTGGTCTCAGAAAAGAAATTGAGAAAACAAAAGCTATTAATCTTAAGTTTGTCAAAGGATCTGAAACTTTGGATGAGATTATCAATGTGCAGCGGTCTCCTCTAAACAAGACAGGTTTGGGCTATAATGGAGAAACCTCTCAAGCATCCACCTCAAAAAGTTATCTTGATGCAGCAAGAAGAAATGAGCAGAAGAACAATGAAGATAATCAGGTAAAGCAGGGACGAATTACAAACAGAAACTATCAGGGACAATCCATCCTAAGGGTGAACAAAAGCTACAACCAGCCACAGGTAAAATCTTCTCAGTTTGGTTCAAGAATAGATGAAAATAGAAATTACAATCAGTTGGCTGGTAGATTCAATAACCGCAGAAGCTTCTTCAATGGACAATGCTTTTCTTGCCATAACTTTGGTCACAAAGCAGCTCAATGTGTTGCATATAAAACAATCATGACTAGGGAAGCTCAAAAACAAAGAAGTATGACAGGGATTACAAAGAGGACCTATAACAACTTTTCGGTTCTTGAAAATGAAGTTGAATGTTCTATTTGCAATAATTTTGGTCATGAAGACTCTGAATGCAGGAGCAGGTTTCAGGAGAAAAAGGAACAAGCCACAAGCACCAAAACATGGAGAATAAAGGAACCTCAAACAGAAAGATGTGGGATAGCATTTTATGCAGAAGGACAGGAAAATCTATGGTACATTGACAGTGGATGTTTGAAACATATGACAGGTGATAAAGAAAAACTTGAATCTTATTCTACTTTAGAAAAGGGAAAGAAAGTTTCTTTTGGAAATGATACTCCTGCAACTATAAAAGGAAAAGGTATTGCTCCTTTGAAAGAAAAGGTCAAGGCTGGAAATGTTTTGTATGTTGATGGATTGAAGCATAATCTACTAAGTGTCAGCCAGATGTGTGATCAAAAAACCGAGGTTATTTTCAGATCGAATGGATGTCTTGTTCGTGATCTTGATACAGGTAAAACAGTACTCAAAGGCAAAAGAACTCCAAATAATCTGTACATATTTGAAGAAGGAGAACAACAATGCTATCTTAGCAAGGATGAAGAGCACTGGTTATGGCATCGAAGGTTGGGACATCTAAGCTTCTCACAAATAAGGAAAGCATGCAAATATCAGGCAGTTCGCGATCTTCCAGATATCAAAATTCCTGACAACACCATATGCAGATCATGTCAGTTTGGAAAACAAACCAGGACTAACTTTCCAGAGAAAGAGGGATCAGCTAGCATGCCTCTTGAGCTAGTACATACAGATACATGTGGCCCATTCAGGAAAAGAACACCTAGAGGAGAGGAATACTTGATATTATTTATTGATGATTTCTCCAGGTTTGTCTGGTTAGGACTTATGAAGCACAAAGATGAAGCATTCGAAAAATTCAAGACCTTCAAAGCCTTGGTTGAAAATGAATCAGGTCACAAAATTAAGTGCCTCAGATCCGACAGAGGTGGGGAATTTACTTCAAATGAATTTTTCGATTTCTGTGATGAACATGGGATAAGGAGAGAATTCTCTACAGCTAGAACTCCTCAGCAAAATGGAGTTGTTGAAAGAATGAACAGAACAATCCAACAAATGGCTCGTGCTATGCTTGATGAATCAGGAACTCCCGCAACTTTCTGGGGTGAAGCTGCACATGCTGCGGTTATTATTCTCAACAAAACAAATGTCCGGGTGAACAGCACTCAAACTCCTCATGAGCTCTGGAGTGGTAAAACTCCTTCGGTAAAGCACTTCAAAATCTTTGGGAGCAAATGCTATATCAAGAATACTGATGAGCAGCTTGGCAAACTTGAACCTAGAGCAGATGAAGGCATTCTTCTTGGCTATTCTCCACATAGCAAAGCATACAAATGCTACAATAAAAGACTTGGCAGAATTGTTGACAGCATTGATGTAGTGGTTGATGAGAAGGGATATATTCCTAGGCAAGTACATCATGAAGATATAGAAGAAGATGAAGGCTACCCTCAAAGACAGAATGATGAAGAAGAAGAACCCCAAGGAGAACCTCAAGAAGAACCAAAGGAGCAAACAAGAATAGAAGAGAAAACTCCATCCAGATATGTTCAGAAGAATCATCCAGAATCTCAGATTGTGGGGCAGAAAGAAGCAGGTGTACAAACAAGAAGAACAGTTGCAGAAGCCTCAAGCTATTTGGCATTACTCTCCTCTACTGAACCACAAAATGTGAAAGAAGCATGCAAAGATGAATGTTGGGTAAAAGCAATGGATGAAGAACTTGAGCAAATCGAAAAGAACAACACTTGGGAGTTGGTTCCTAGACCAAAGGATAAGAATGTTATCGGAACAAAATGGGTCTTCAAAAATAAATTGAATGAAAATGGAGAAGTAATTAGAAACAAAGCCAGACTTGTTTGTAAAGGGTATGCGCAGCAAGAAGGAATAGACTTTGAAGAAACTTTTGCTCCTGTTGCAAGACTTGAGGCCATCCGAATGTTCCTTGCTCTCTCAAGTTTTCAAAACTTCAAAGTATTTCAAATGGACGTGAAATCAGCCTTTCTGAATGGAGACTTGGAGGAAGAAGTGTACATTGAACAGCCAGATGGGTTCATTCTTGGAAATGATCCAAATCTTGTATGCCGATTGAAAAAGGCTCTCTATGGTCTCAAACAAGCTCCAAGGGCTTGGTACTACCGGTTGGACAAATATCTTCATCAACAAGGCTTCTCAAAAGGTTCAGCAGATAGCAATCTGTATATAAAAATTGAAAATGACAAATTACTAATACTTGTTGTGTATGTAGATGACATTATTTTTGGCAGCAATGAAGAAGCTATGAGTCAAAACTTTGCCTCGGTCATGCAGAAAGAATTTGAAATGTCCTTGCTAGGAGAACTGACATATTTCCTTGGTTTGCAAATCCAACAAAAGGAAGGAGGAATCTTTTTATCTCAAACCAAGTATCTCAAGCAGATTTTGAAGAAATATGGCATGGAAGATGCAAAACCAGTATGTACACCCATGGTCACAGGATGTAGTCTCAGTGCAAATGATGAATCTGCAGCAGTACATCAACCAACCTACAGATCTATGATTGGAAGTTTACTATATTTGACAGGTACCCGACCAGACATCATGCATGCAGTTGGAATAGTTGGAAGATTTCAGGCAAATCCGAAGGAGACTCATCTTCAGGCAGTAAAGAGAATTTTCAAATATCTTCAAGGGACTCAAAATTATGGCTTATGGTATCCTAGAGATACAGATCTTACTCTTCATGCTTATACAGATGCAGATTGGGCCGGAAGCGTGGATGACAGGAAAAGCACAAGTGGTGGTGCGTTCTTTATGGGTTCCAGACTGGTATCTTGGTTCAGCAAGAAACAGAGTTCGATTGCCTTGTCTACAGCTGAAGCAGAATATGTTGCTGCTGCATCTTGTTGCACTCAACTCCTTTGGATGATGCAGACTTTGCAGGATTTTCAAATCACTTGTACACCACCTATCCCCATCTTATGTGATAACACAAGTGCAATCAACATCTCAAAGAATCCGGTTATGCATTCAAAAACCAAGCACATACCAATCAAGTACCATTTTCTCCGGGAACAAGTGCTTGAACAGAAAGTCAAGTTGGAGTATGTTCCTTCCAAGGAACAAGTTGCTGATATTCTTACCAAACCATTGCCCAGGGACTCGTTTGAATACCTCAGGCAAAAGCTGGGGGTTGTTGATGCATCATCTTGTTGAACTTCTTCTTATTGGTGGTACAGGCTCAGGGGGAGCACATAATGCATTGTTGGCATTATGGAGAAGGAGATCTTGGAAATAGCTGCAATATGTCTCTATCTCTTTCATGGTGGTGCGTTGCTGCAGATCTGGTTCATATTCAGGGGGAGCATGAGCTTAGGGGGAGCATACCCTTTGCCCTTGATGTCAAAGGGGGAGAATGAAGCTGAAGTTTGTAAGGTTGCCATCAAGTCCAAAGGGGGAGATTGTTGGCATTATGTTTTCTGGTATGACTGTATGTTACAGATGTTGTACTTGATGGCAACTCCAGTGGTAAGGCTCTCAGTTTGTTGGAAATTAAGAAGGACGCAGGAAATCGGTTCAGAAAGTGCGTCCTCGCAGGTATACCATGCAGAACCCGCGTCCAGGGACGCCGGCCAGCCGTTCAGGGGGTGTGTCTACCCAGTGCACACATTTCAAGGCAGAGAAAAGCACGTGGGGGTTTCTTGTGTGGTATCTAGCCGACGGTTTTGTGTTTCTATGGTGTCGGCTCGTGGTATTGTTCCATGTTTTGGGGAGGAGCTTGCCTATATAAAGCAAAGGAGTTCATTTGGATTGTGCAAGCGTCTTGGGTTGAATATCTTATTTGGTGAGATCTAGTCCAGATCTAAGAGGGCGAATCTTCTAATGGACTATGATCTCTATGGCGCATGATCAGATCTGTAGATCTGACTGTTTGGGTCTGTTCTGAAGTCTTCATATCATTTGAAGGGTCGCAGGTTCAGCGAAGGGAAAGTGCGCCGGGACGCGGATACTGTAAAGGGAAAGTGCGCCGAGACGCAGTACAGTAGAGATAGATCTGCGTGGGGACGCAGGGCGATCAAGGTTCAGATGCGTCTCTGAAGCAGAAGGACGCGGCGCGATAATGTTTTCAGGTGCGTCTCTGTAGCGAAAGACGCGGCGCGATAGTATCTTTGGGTGCGTCCCTGAAGCAACATAACGCAGAGCAGTCACAGGAACAGTGCGTGGGCACGCAGCGGAGCAGAAGGATATCTGCGTGTGGACGCAGAGTAGCAGAAAGTTAACGGCGTCTGGTCGCAGGCCACAGAAAGAAAAACTGCGTCTTTGTTTTAAGATGTTCTGTTGATTGAATTTCTCTGTTGATAAGGTGTTCTGGGTTGGTTCTGTTATTACTGATCTGATATCTGTAGTGGTCTATATCTGTTATGTACTTGTTGATCATCTGATGCTTTATGAAAAGAAGTAGGGGGTTGTAGCTCCCTTCCAGGAGTAGACTGGAAAACGAGAAAGAGAGAGAGTTGTAGCTCTCTGCAGGTCGCAGCCTGCGTACTGGTAAAGGACTGCACCAGTACAAAATCATTGTAAAAGAAGTTTCTAAATTGAAAGAAGATAGAGACATATTGCAGCAGGTGGTTTTCACCCACATTGGGTTTCCACCTTACATCTTGTGTTCTTTGGTGTGATTATCTGTTTTTCATGCTCATTATTTTATGGTACTGACATGCAAAAATAATTCAAAGATCAAATAAGGAAGATTTATTAAATTGCTTGATAATACTCATTCACCCCCCCTCTCAGTATTATTTTCAACACTCTTTATTGAAGAATCCAATATTGATCAGACCGGTGAGGTTAGAAAGAGAACTCAGAGGGCTACCACAAGCAGAAATTGTAGAACTTGAATATATGAAATTATTGAGTTACAATTGTTTAAATATCAAGCTCCTAAAGTAAGAAAAATAATGACCCGAATCAAGAAAATAGAAACACCTAGTAAGAAAAATTGGACGGATGATTTGAAGAATGCGATCAAATCTAAGATAAATAGTTTTATGTACCATGGAAGCTAATATCAATGGTATGAAAGCATATTTGAAGAAAGGCATGGAATATTTGAAGAAAGACATGGAAGGTTTGAAGGAAGGTGGGACAAAGCTGCTACTAGAAAGGCCTCCTAATGACTAAAAGGTAGTAGAGGAAACTCATGATGAGAAAAAAATAAATGTTAATCGTGATTTCATTGAATCTAACATTGGAATGAAGATCCACCATATTCCAAAGATCAATATGAGGAAGTTTTATGGCAAGGATCCCATAACATGGAGAAATATTTTGATCTACATGATGTGCAACTATTACAAAAGATACGTATTGAATCTTTATATTTAGAACCGAATCAATTTTTATGGTATAAAGGGATTTGTTCTTGTAAACCACTTGTCACCTGGTCAATTTTCACGAAGGAAATGATAGCACATTATGAGGATACAAAGAGCAACACCTTCTTTATCCAATTGATAAATCTTAAACAAAAGGGTTCAATGGCAAAGCACATTGAGGACTTCCAAAAATTGAATATAAGGGTAAATGATATTCTAGAGAAGTAGAGGATTGATGTATTCATAGGGACTTTAAAGGATAACATTCAACATGAGGTTCGTCTTTGGGAACCTGATTCATTGGAGAAGGCATTCAGGTTGGCAAGAAAAAATGAAAGCAAAATTATGGCAACAAGAAATCCTACCACTCACAATTATAAATATGGAAGTGTTGTTGCTCATATCCTTCCACAACCTATAAGGTTGACACCACAAAAATTGGAAGAAAAAGGAGAAAACGACCTTTGTTACAGTTGTGATAGCAAATACACTAAAGGTCATAAGTGTGCTGAGAATAAATTATTTTACATTGATTGTGAAGAGGAGGAAGAAAAGGATCAAGAAACGTCAAAAGAAGAGGATATACACCAAGAACCAACCCCAGAGAAAGAAGAAATGAATCCGACCATATCTTGTAATGCATTGGCAGGAATTACCACTCCTCAAACTCTCAAGATAGAAGGACATATCAAGAAGAAAAAGGACAACCTCATTTTCTCGGAGAATTGAATGAAACAATAGGTAGATCAACATCGTAGCGAAAGAAGTTTTGATAGAGGTGACTGGGTACTTTTACGACTACAACCATACAAACAAATGTCCCTCAAGCAAGCTAAGAAGGATAATAAATTATCACCAAAGTACTATGGTCCTTACAAAGTGCTGCAAAATATTGGTATTATGGCATACAAATTGGAGCTTCCTGCATCTTCCTGAGTGCCCCCAGTTTTCCATATTTCATGCTTAAAGAAGGTTATAGGTGACAAGCTCCTAGTTCAAACAATATTGTCGGAACTCGATGAGGAAGGAAAAATCATATTGGAACCTGAAGCAGTCATAGAAACAAGAACCCGACAGCTAAGAAATCGATCAAATTCAGAGTATCTCATCAAGTGGAAGAACTTACCTGCTGAAGATTCCACATGGGAGGACAAGAATTTTATACAGAAGCATCCAGAACTACTCAAGCATTGATGACAACACTTTTTGAAGGAGAGGGGCATGTTAGGTCCCTATGTAACCCCTTATTATTATTAGTGCAACCCCCTTATTATATTGTTGTGCCCATGTAGTCCCCATATTGTTATTATTGTGCCCCATAGAAGCCCACTATTGTTATTGTTGTGCCCTTAAATTATTATTGTTATGTCGGCTCTGATTATATTATGACTCCTTAGACTCCTATATATAGAAAGGAGGTCTTGTCATTTGTATCATCAAAGAATTGTTCATTTGTGTAATGTAAAGGAGGTTTCCCCCTCGAAGAGGCTGATTTTTAAGTCGTTTATCTATCTTTTCTATCTTTTTGTGAGCTGGTTTCATAACACATTCAACCTTGTGATGAAGCACCAAGCACCAACCATTTGATACGAAAAAAGAAGAGTGTGAAAAGGCTTATAAAAAAAAAGTTAAGGATTTTTTTGTAGTTCAAGCACCCATTAAGTGATTCTAGGGTTTGTCATAGAGTCAAGAAGTCAATTGATTCATTGTCATATATGAAAGACCCCATTGGGCACTTTGTATCATGTAAAAGAAATTTATTTAGAGTCAAAAGATTCAAATGTCCTCCTCCAAGATCAAGTTAGCCTGCAAGAAGGGAAGTCTCCCTACAAGTGACAAGTTGACCTCATGAAGAGCAACTCAACCTCACAAGAAGCCTGTATATATAAGAGCTCGACCTCATTTGAAGAAAGCATAAATCAAGTTCGATAAAGGACAAGAAAAGGAGACCTAGAAGGAGTGAAGAAAAGTATAATATAAGGAAGAGAAAATTGAAGTTTTGGAAGCTTGTTTTTGGGTTACACACATGAAAAGGTTTCAGGGAACATATTGCAGCTACAAATAAGAAGTTTCATACCTCTAATCAAGCCAAATTTTGGTGTCATAGAGATCAAGTGTACAAGCCGAATTGCCAAGAAAGAAGAACTAATCCCAGTGAAGGAGAAACGAGGCAAAATTGACCATCATTTTCTCACACATGCCAAATTAGGGTTTTTGTAGTAGAGGCCGAAAACTATAGTCCTATAGCAGCAACTTAATTTCTAAAGAAGAAGTCGAAATATGAAATTTTGAAGCAGGTTGACTTGGGTTTGACTTTGTGAGAAGCAAGCTCATCAAGAAGAGGTTTGACTTGGTCTTGGAGGAGTCTTTGACAAGAGTCTTAGGTCTTGGAATTCGTCATTTGAAGAGTCTATAAGAAGAGAAGAATTCTTGTGGGTTTTCCTCTCAAGAGGAGAGGTTTTTTCCCTAGCTAACAACCTATATTTTGTGTCCTCTTGTCTCACTGGTCTTCATAGTTTGGTAGCTGTTTGATGAAAATAATAGTATAATAATCAAGTAAAGAAGAATCTAACTACAAAGTACATCAAGTTAAGTAAAATAACATCACAAACATTTAACAAAGTAAGATAAATCACCCTAATCTAGCTGCCCTTGATTTCTCAACATGGAATCAAAGCTAAGGTGACAACAACAAGGAAAGGCGGCTTGAAGATCATCCAATTGGAGATAGATACATACGGGCCAAGCATAAGGATATCATCAAGGAGAACTAAGAAGGATCAAGGAGGACTATCCATCACATCGCAAGGATCACATAATCATAACCCTTGGAAGAATGAGAAGACCTCAAAGACCCTACCTCCATTCAAAGGACTCTACGTTTGAAACATTCTTGGGAAGCTTACACATTCTACAATCATCAACCAAAGGAAGCAAGAAAAGGCACTTCATCATCACCAAAGAAATCAAAGTTATCTCCCTCACATTGAAGAAAGGATCACATCTCAAACATCCTTGTAAAATATCATCAAGCAATCATCATCAAGGAGGCATCTTCAATTGTCAACAACAAAGGAGTAGTTGAAGTCAACATCATCAAAGGAGAATATTCACTTGAAAAGTAAGTATTCTATATTTTATGTCTCAATCTACAGTGACCTCTTTCTGCAAGAAGAACAACAAACTTGTTGGGACATCGGATTACCTTCCATGGAACAAGAGAATAGATTTGATCCTCTTAGAAAATGAAGTTAGTGAATATGTCATGGGATCAATCACCAAATCGTCTCAAGAGCAATCTCAAACACTAACAAAGTATATGAATGGAGAAATAAGGGCTCAAAGAATCCTCATAGAATCAATCAAGGATTCTCTCATCCCTTATGTAGCAAATTTGAATACATCTAAAGAGATCTATGACAAATTGGTGGAGTTGTTTTCTATAAGCATTGCAAGAGAAATCATATCTTTAAGAACCGAACTATACAAGATGAAAGTCTCAAGGGAAGAAGGGGTAGCTTCATATTTCATGAAGGTATCTCAAATTAAAGACCAACTACAAGAACTTGGAGAAACAATGTTTGATCCAGAGATGACCACCCTAGTACTCAATGCATTACCAGATGAATGGGGGAACTTTGTATCAAGCATCTATGGGAAGAAGGAAACCACTCCATTCAGTGATCTGTGGTCATTATGCAAGATTGAAGAAATAGATTAAAGGCAAAGAACAATGTTGGATCAAATGAACAAACATAAGCATATGCAACAATGGCAAGGAGGAAAGGGAAATTTGGAAAGTTTGAGCCTTGAAAGAAGTTTCAAAATAAAATTGATATGTCTAAAATTCAATGTTATGAATGTAATGAATATGGGCATTTGAAAAGGAATTCTCCTAGACTCAAGAAGGAAAAAAAGAAGAGAAAGGAAAGAAATGAAGCCCATGTCACTGAAGAAATAGAAAAACCTGAAAAGAAGAAGTCAAAGAAGGAAGAAGTGATGTACCTCCACTATTAGAAGGTCCTTGACACACTTAATCTATTTTTCAAGTCAATAGAAGTTAGCAAGTCAAAGTAGGAAACATCTCAAGTATGATAGGGTGCATTATAGTAGATATTGAAATGACATCTTCATAGAGGCATGGAAGGATAACCAAAGTAGAAGTCTATATGGCTGAAGTAGTCATAGTGCATGATAGAAAGGAAGTAACTCATGTCATCTTCATTGGAAGCATAGAAGGACAACCGAAGTAAGCAATTTATATGGTTGGAGAAAGTCATCTAGCAATAATAAGATAAAAGTTTGTCTCACTTCATCATCATTAAAAAGAAGCATTTGTAGAATGAGGATCATCAAGATCCTCCATTGGAATATTTGTTAGAAGATCCACCTCTACTTAGAAGAAGAAAATGTATCGCAGTTAGTCTACATTCCACCTTGTGTGGAATCCACAATTTAGAAGGATGATGGTATGTTAATAAAGATATGCAGCACTGATCAGGTGCTCATGTCCTAAGTGTCGTAAAATGCTCAAAATTTAAAGTGCTTAGAACTGGTTCAAAGTTGAATGACTGGAAATTTCTCGTCTTCCCGATTCTGGCGCCGCAAACGGTTCGAAAAACGGTCACCGTATGAGGAAGTTATGGCAAAAAGAAGAATTTGTCCATAACATTAGAAATTTTAATTTTTCAAAAAAAAATTAAAAAATGAATATTCCGCCTGGCACGAAATCCGAGGCAACCACCAAACATTAAATGTAACTGCAGTTAAGTTGGCGGAATTTTGGCAGGAGTGCCAAATTTGGCGGACCCGCCATAATTGGCGGAGCTATCTGGAGTTAACTAAAGTTAGCTGGAGTTTTTCTAGGGAAAAACTGGAGAAACTTTAAATGGCCATAACTTTGGCTAGGAAAGTCGGTTTTGGACGAATTTTTTTTTTTATTTTGGGTATTTTCGACCTTCTAAAGCCATTGGTGCAGGTCTTATAGCCATCTGAGGTCATTTGTAGAGGTTTTGGAGCCATGAAAGTTATAGGAGCCACTAGGGCCCAGTTTTGTGAAGACTGTATAGGGTTGCAGGTATCCATTGGAGGTGATCCAATAGTCAATCCTGAAGGATTCAAGTGTTTTGAATCCATTTTTTCCATCTATTTCACCTGTAGATGCTTCTATTCAGCTGTATTTTCAATTTGAGCATTTAATAAAAACAAGGACAAGCCCGGTTGGGAGCTTTGGACCCAGCAGACGTAGCCCTGGAGGGGGTGAACTGCTTTATCAACTTCTTTTGCATTTGTGGTTGATTTATTTTGCAGAACAAATTTGTTTTAATGTGTTAAATAGTAAAAGGAAATAACTCTGCTATGCTTAAATGGGTCATGAACAGCTGAAAATTTCATGTGTTTTCTTTCTGCAAGACATGGAAATCTTTTAAACATGTTTAATTCTGAATTGAATACCTTGCAAACAAATTTCAAGTAGTTTCAAATTCAGATCAAGTTGGTATCAGAGCTCAGGGTTTTTGTGCAAAGATCTTCTAACTGTCTTGCAAGTATTGATGCTTACCAGGTTGAAACTTAAAAGAGGGGAAGGACAGTGGACTAGAGAACGAGAGAATCCTCAGTCAAGGAAGGCCAGAGAGCCATCACCTCCACCTTCAAATTCACCCTCAAGAGTCTCAGCAGAAGCTTCAAGGATGTCTGAACATGAAGGAGAAATTCCTACAGAGACAGATCCAAGAGAAGAAGAAAGAGTCTTCAGAAAGGCTTTCTTGAACCTTACTGAAATGGTGAGGATATTGTACCAAGAAAGAAATGAGAAATTGGCTGGAGAAGGGTCCAAACATCCACATGAAGGAGAGGGCTCTTCAGGAGGTAAGAAGGATGATGATCATTCCAAGAAAGGACATGGAGGAAATGGTGATCCACCACCCCCATCTTCACCTTCTTCCTCTTCATCTTCGTCTTCTTCTATTCATAAGCATAGATCCTCTAGAAAAAGTCCTTTTTTGAAGCTTGATGTAAAATTCGAATTACCTATGTTTAATGGTGAAGTGAATGCAGAAAAGCTTGAAAACTGGATTAGGCAGTTGGAAGTTTACTTGAGGATCCAAAATATGCATGATGATGCCACAAAGATTCAGTTGGCTTCTTTGAGAATGGATGGAGCAACACTGGTCTGGTGGGAGGCCAAGACTAAAGAGGAGATCAAAAAATTTGGTAAGGTTACCTTAACATGGCCTGAATTTCTGTTAGCCATTAGAAAACAGTTTTATCCTCTTGCTCACATGCAGAAAGCCATTATGAATTGGCAAAATTTCAGACAACTTAAGGGTCAGAGTGTCCAAGACTACACCCAAGAATTCAAGAGAAGAGCTCTCTTGTTAGGGGTAGATTTACAGACCCAAGAAACTTTGCTGAAATACATCGGTGGCTTGCATAGCTACCTTAGACACACCATCTTGATGTTTAACCCTACTAGCCTAGACGAGGTTTGTGTCCAAGCTACCCATTTAGAGGCAAGGGGAAAAAACACATTTGAAGAGGGTAGAAACAAGCCCCCCAAGGGGAAAAACAAAGAGAAAACCTCCAAGGGAAAGAGCAAAAAGAATGCATCTGTCAAACAGGAGAGTGAGAAAGTGATCTGTAAACACTGTTCTAAACCAGGCCATGAGGAGAAAAACTGTTGGAAATTATATCCTGAAAAAAGACCTCAATTTAACAAATCCAAAGGGAAACAAAAAACTGCTGCTACTACATCTACACCACAAGATTTAGGGGAAGATTCAGGTGATGAAACCAAAATTGCAGCCATGGGTTTGAAAAACTTGAAGGGAAAAGAAATTGAAACTCAAGCCAGCACTAGTACCTCAAACTACCATGTACAAGCTCCTAATGAGGAAGAAAGAATTGAACTGTTTCATGTGAGGGTGATTTCAAAACATACTAAAATTGACACACTTTTTGATAGTGGGTCACAAGCAAACCTTATATCAGAGGACTTGGTCAAGCAGCTTAAACTTGAGACCATTCCACATCCGAAGCCATATCCACTTGGATGGATTTGCAAAGATGCAAATTTACAAGTTTCAAGAAAGTGCACATTGCGCTTTGCAATTACTGCACATTTTATTGACACAGTTGAACTTGATGTGGTACCTTTTGATATAGCAGGAATTGTTTTGGGAAGTCCTTACTTGTTTGACAGGAAAGCTATCTTTCATCGCCATGAAAACAAATATCATCTGTTCAAAGATGGCAAGGAGTTCATTGTTAGAGCTCATCGCAAGAAGACAAATATAGCGATGGTGAATGCAGGACAGGTAAAAAGGCTGGTCAATTCAAGTAAGAATTTTGTTCTTCTTATGATTAAGCCCAAGGTTGATGTGAATCATGAGTCATTTGACAATTGTGATCCAAAACTTAAATCAGATCTGTATGATGTAGTTGATGCATATCATGAGATGTTTCAGGAGCCTACAGGTTTGCCTCCTAAGAGGGAGATTCAGCATGAAATCCATTTGCATCCAGATTGTCCTCTTCCAAACATAGGCATGTATCGCATGTCTATTATGGAGAATGCTGAAATAAAGAAGCAAATCAAGGACTTGTTGGACAAGGGTTTCATAAGGCCAAGTACTTCGCCATGTGGGTCACCGATTGTATTGATTCCAAAGAAAGATGGCACTTGGCGTATGTGTGTTGATTTCAGGGCCTTAAACAAGATAACGGTAAAGAATCGTTACCCACTCCCAAGGATAGATGATTTGCTAGACCAGCTGAAAGATGCTCGATATTTCACTAAGCTAGACTTGCGCAGTGGATATCATCAAGTAAGAATTGAAGAAAGTGACATTTGGAAGACAGCCTTTAAAACCAAACAAGGACTCTTTGAGTGGCTTGTGATGTCGTTTGGTTTGTGCAATGCACCTGCAACTTTCATGCGGGTAATGGATGATGTCTTGCGTCCTTTTCTTGATGATTTCGTTATTGTCTACTTAGATGACATCTTAATTTTCAGCAAGTCTAGAGAAGATCATGTCATGCATGTTAGGAAAGTACTTGATGTTTTGAAGAAGAATCAGTTATTTCTTAAAATGTCAAAGTGTGAATTTGGAAAGACTTCTTTGGTTTATTTGGGACACATAGTAGGAGGAGGTGCTTTGAGAATTGATCCTGCTAAGATTGAGGCTATTGTGAAGTGGCCTACTCCCAAATCCATAACAGAGGTAAGAAGTTTTTTGGGTGCAACTCAATATTGGAGGAAGTTTATCTCTAACTTCTCTTCTATAGCAGCTCCTATGCATGCAGTGACAAGTGTGAAGCATGCTTTCTGATGGGGAGGCAAGCAGCAAAAAGCTTTCGAATCTTTGAAAGAGAAGATTAGTTCAGCTCCAGTCCTTGCATTACCAGATTTGAGACAGCCATTTGAGATACAAACTGATGCTAGTGATTATGCTATGGGTGCAGTTCTTCTACAGCATGGTAAGCCTATTGCTTTTCATTCTGAAACTTTTAATGGTGCTGTTGTAAATTATCCTACATATGATAAGGAGTTGTATGCGTTGGTACAAAGTGTCAAAAAGTGGAAACACTACTTGATGGGCAAAGAAACTGTTATACATACTGACCATCAGCCCTTACAGTACTTGCAATCACAAAGCAAGTTACAACAGTCACGACACTTCAGATGGATGGGCTTCTTGCAACAGTTCCATTTGGTCATAAGGTATAAGAAAGGTACTTTGAATAAGGTTGCAGATATGCTTTCAAGGCCTATTATTGGTGCTGTTACTTTACTTAAGAATGATTCCATTGTACATGATAGTTACATAGAACAATATGCATCTGATGATGACTTTAAAGATGTGTATGCTAACTTGAGTAAAGGAAATCATGTAGAGGAAAATGACTATCACATGCATAACAATTTGCTGTTTCATTTGGGAAAGTTGTGTATACCACAGGGGGAGAGGATAAATGTCATAAGAGAAGCTCATTCTTCTCTTATTGCTGGCCATTTTGGTGTGAGCAAAACAGTTGCACATCTACAGAGGTATTGCTATTGGCCTCGCATGGTAGATTCTGTTTCAAGGTTCATAAGAGGTTGTTCATTATGTGCTACAAGCAAGCCTAGCAACAGGAAGCTTGGTTTGTATACTCCTTTGCCGGTACCTTCTAGACCATGGGAGAGCATCTCTATGGATTTTGTAGGAGGTTTGCCAAAATCTCGAAAGCAGCATGATTATTTATATGTAGTAGTTGATCGTTTCAGCAAAATGTGTATACTTATGCCTTGTAAGAAAACTATAACTGCTGAACAAACTGCTGAATTATTTTTTCATCATGTATGGATTCACTTTTTGCCTACTTCCATTATTAGTGACAGGGATTCCAGATTTGTGGGGAATTTTTGGTCCAACCTAAGGGAGATGATGGACACAAAGTTGAAGAAAAGTACTGCTTTCCATCCGCAAACAGATGGACAAACCGAAGTTGTGAACAGAACCATTGTGCACCTCTTGAGAGGTTATTGCAGCAAGCATCAAGCTTTGGGATGAACATTTGCACTACATACAACATGCTTACAATCGTGCCAAGCACTCTTCCACAAACACCTCACCGTTTGAAGCTTGTTTTGGTTACTTGCCAAAATCACCTCTTGATTTCATTTTTGAGAAAGATGTTGCCATTGAGGGACATAGTGACATTGACAAAGCTCGTTCATTCATTGAAAGAATTCAGTAAATACATCAGCAAATTCAAGAACAACTTGAGAAGAGTCAAGGCAAGTACAAGGAAAGACACGACAAGCATAGAGTCGATCACAAGTTTCAAGAAGGAGATGAGGTATGGTTGTACATTAGTAAGGAAAGGATGCAAGGAGAAGGTAAAAAGCTGAAGCCTATTCGTTATGGTCCATTCAAAATCCTCAAGAAGGTTGCAAATAATGCTTTTCAATTAGATTTGCCTTCCTACATGCAAATGTATTCTGTTGTCAATGTGGAGAACTTACGTTTGTATGAACCTCCTTTGATTGCTGATCATGAAAGTGCTGTTCAGCTGCCATCTATAGAAGATTTCTCGCCAGAATTCTTAGATGAGCTGAAAGAAGATACAATCCTTGACAGAAGGACACGCACTTTAAGGAGGGGCAGTGTAGATTATGTTCGGGTTGGTTTCAAAGGCAGCAAACCGAACAAGGCAAAGTGGATGGAGATGGACAGAGTGAGGGAGCTATACCCTCACCTCTTTAACAGGTAGTTGAAGGCTTTTGGGGTCCAAAAGCTTCCCAATGGGGAGGCGTGATCAGGTGCTCATGTCCTAAGTGTCGTAAAATGCTCAAAATTTAAAGTGCTTAGAACTGGTTTAAAGTTGAATGACTGGAAATTTCTCATCTTCCCGATTCTGGCACCGCAAACGGTTCGAAAAACGGTTGCCGTATGAGGAAGTTATGGCAAAAGAAGAATTTGTCCATAACATTAGAAATTTTAATTTTTCAAAAAAAATTAAAAAAGGAATATTCTGCCTGGCACAAAATCCGAGGCAACCACCAAACATTAAATGTAACTGCAGTTAATTTGGCGGAATTTTGGCAGGAGCGCCAAATTTGGTGGACCCGCCATAATTGGCGGAGCTATCTGGAGTTAACTAAAGTTAGCTAGAGTTTTTCTAGGGAAAAACTGGAGAAACTTTAAATGGCCATAACTTTGGCTAGGAAAGTCGGTTTTGGACGAATTTTTTTTTGATTTTGGGTGTTTTCAACCTTCTAAAGCCATTGGTGCAGGTTTTATAGCCATCTGAGGTCATTTGCAGAGGTTTTGGAGCCATGAAAGTTCTAGGAGCCACTAGGGCCCAGTTTTGTGAAGACTGTATAGGGTTGCAGGTATCCATTGGAGGTGATCCAATAGTCAATCCTGAAGGATTCAAGTGTTCTCAATCCATTTTTTCCATCTATTTAACCTGTAGATGCTTCTATTCAGCTGTATTTTCAATTTGAGCATTTAATAAAAACAAGGACAAGCCCGGTTGGGAGCTTTGGACCCAGCAGACGTAGCCCTGGAGGGGGTGAACTGCTTTATCAACTTCTTTTGCATTTGCGGTTGATTTATTTTGCAGAAAAAATTCGTTTTAATGTGTTAAATAGTAAAAGGAAATAACTCTGCTATGCTTAAATGGGTCATGAGCAGCTGAAAATTTCATGTGTTTTCTTTCTGCAAGACATGGAAATCTTTTAAACATGTTTAATTCTGAATTGAATACCTTGCAAACAAATTTCAAGTAGTTTCAAATTCAGATCAAGCATGTTAAGTTGGTTGAAGCATTTTTCATCTCCAAGCAAGGAAAGGACGCTGCTAGAAGAAATTCTAGATGACCACATGAAGGAAGAGGCATGTATATATCTGGTATTAGATAGATAAAGTCATGTTATCATATGGTTGCAGATAGAATGGTTAAAAAATTCTATCTCATGAGCATGATGAAAGAAAAGGAAACTCTTCCATAAGAATGATGCATGTTGACAATGTGCCTTGAACTCTTCTACATGATGACATGATATTAAATCATGAAAATATGAGGTGGTTGGAAACTATGGTTCCGATGATGAAGGAACTATAGAAGATCCCGTGGAAGCAATATGTGAAGAAAGTTGAAAGAAGAGTTCATGAAAGATGTATCTATAGTCACATAAGGTAAAGTGTTCAACATATGATAACAAGAAGGACTAGCTCTAACATCTCCATGGAGAAGGTATGCAGACCCTTATATGTATGTTGGAAAAGGAGAACCTTGGTATTGTATGTCTTGGAAATGGAATCATACATGTGCAGGATGTTGATCGATCCAGATTTAAACAGGAACGCAATAAATTACAGAGATAACCATAAACACATAGATGCAGCAAAAATAATACTTCATTTCATTAATGTAAAATACTGAAATATGCTTACAAACAGCAATGGAAATAAACCAGCTAGGGCGATGGTAGCTTATCTCTGAGAAGAGATGTGGCAGCTACATTCCTCTGAACAGTGTTACAATGAGCCTCGAAGGCCTATTTATTGTTGAGAAACATGGGAAAACCCTAAACATCCAAAAACCTAACCCTAGAAGATGAAACACCAAACTGTGGGCCCCGTTTGGGTAAATTGGTACATCAACTTCGTCGGGTCGTATCTTTGGCATACGATCTCTGTTTGACGCGTACAATATCTCGTTAGAAAGATCTATCCGAGAACTACAACTTTGGGAAGAGAAACATACAACAGTTGTTAAGTTATGGTATTTTCTATGCTTATAACAATTTACTTCTTTTCCTTATTATATTCCAAAGATTAGCAATCACACGTACATAAAGTAAAGTGCAGATAGAACATTAAACGATCGACAGAAAACAAGCCAAGACAAGAGACACAACATGTGGCGGCTAGCCAGGGACAAACCCCACAATGTGTGGGGAAACCCTTTGATCAAATCTTCTTTTATCTTCAATAATTCAGCAGAGTGATAGTACAATAAATCTAATTCATATTAGCAGTACAAACCCTAGATCAGCAGCATCAGCATTAGCGGCTTCATTATCAAACTAGGGCAGACGATATCTCACAAACCGACCGTCGGATTGACTTCATTCCACCACCAAAAGTTGCGGCTTCCAGAGGAGGTTCATATGAACCTACAACGCAGTTCCAAAGAGGAGATCTTCTAGGCCACGCAGGTCATTCTTTACTTCTGCAGTTGCAGCTTCAGTTTCAGCAGTTTCCTGCTTCAAACTAGGGCAGTCGATATCTTGCAAACCGTTCGTCGGATTGACTTCATTCCACCACCAAAAGTTGAGGCTTTCAAAGGAGGTTCAGATGAACCTACAACGCAGTTCCAAAGAGGAGATCTTCTAGGCCACGCAAGTCAATATTTACTTCTGCAGTTGCAGCTTCAGTTTCAGCAGTTTCCGGCTTCAAATGTGTGAGAGAGAGACCCATTTCTGCGCAGTAGAGAAGAGACTCATTTCTGCACAGTAGAGAGAGAGAGAGATGTGATGAGAAGAGTGAGTCCAAATGAGGAAAAGTCCTCTTATATTTATACACAATGTTGGTGGGTAAATAGATGCGACTGTTGGGCTTCTGAGCCTACATGAGTTGTAGGTCGGCTTGATAATAATTCCATAATCAAAATAAATTCATATCTCCATGAATACTTATCGGAATCGGATGATCTTTATATCAATCCTACACCTCTCGACGAGAGGAATCTAATAAAAATATTATCAGCCATGAATAAGATGACCCACATGAAGTTTTTTCCTGGTTGCCAATTTTAACACTCCCTCTCAACCATGGAGAACTTCATCTGCAATCTGTCTATCGGTCGTTACTATTCATCCATCAAATGCACTGCCCTATACAGCCTGACCCTTGCCCTGCTCTGCTCTATTCTGCCTGTTCTGCTTTGTCTTGTTCTGCCCTGCACTGATCTGTATTGTTTTGCTCTGTTCTGCTCTGCTCTTGCATTGTTCTATTCTGCTCTGCTTTTGTCCGAATTATGAAGAAGAAGAAATGATCGAGGATGTATCATACTGACTCAAAGTCAGTCTCAGAGTATGTACCACTGGTCCCAGACCAGTCTCAACCAACCCGAAGTCAGCGTCATAGTGAGTACAACTCCACTGGTCCTAGACCAGTATCATCCTCCACTGACTCAAAGTCAGTCTCAGAGTGCGTACCACTAGTCCCAGACCAGTCTCAGCCGACCCGAAGTCAGCTTCATAGTAAGTACCACTCCTACCACTAGTCCCAGACCAGTATCGCAGTCTCAGAGAGTGTACCACTGGTCCCAGACCAGTCTCAACCGACCCGAAGTCAGCGTCATAGTATGTACCACTCTCACTGGTCCCAGACCAGTACTGCATTGACACGAAGTCAGTCTCGGAGTATGTACCACTAGTCCCAGACCAGTGTCAACCGACCCGAAGTCAGCGTCATAGTATGGTACAACTCCTACCACTGGTCCCAGACCAGTATCATTGATCCCAGATCAATGGAGGTCATCCTAGCGTAGGGAATACGGTAGATACAACGATGCGTCCATCGGTACTACTATGGTCCCTAACTTCATTTCCCTGCTCATTGATCAGATGAGAGTTACTTCCCATGAGTCCCAAACTGCATGGGTAGGATGCCTCGACAGGAGAACTAATCAATCCTGTCCTCACAGGAGAACACATCAATCCAGGCCTCACAGGAGAACTAATCATCCTGCTACACAGGAGATCAAATCATCCTGTTCCACAAGAGAGCGAATCATCTTGTTCCAGTGTGCACCACCAGGGGAGGGTGAGTCACCCTGTGGTCATATGTTGCTCCAGTAGGAACCGCAAGCCCTCAGAGCTCCCAGAGTTCAATGTATGCAACATGCAGGACCCTTGTACAAGGGTTTCTTGCCAACTCCAAGTCGTTCGGGAAAATCACAGATTAGATCTTTCCTCGGGGCTTTGACAAGGTGTGTCAACCTGTACATCATCTTAATGTGATGGAGCTTCCTTGCTCATCGACTTACCATATCCCAGATGATGTCTATCTGCTGGAGCAATTGACGAATACGGGATTCCTCAATAATCGAATCCCACCTCTGGTTGTTACAGAGAATCACAGTGGTATCCAATGTAAATCCAAACAGCTCACTGAAGAGCTTTGGCAACCAGACTGCCTCACACGAGGTTATGCTAGCAACAATATATCCTGCTTCTGCGGTGCTCAAAGCCACTGACTTCTACTTCCTGCTCATCCAGGATATCGAAGCAGATCCAAGGTGAAACAGTACCCGAAAGTTCTCTTACAGTCCACCACACTGCCTGCCCAATCAACATCAGTATATCCAAGTAGTCTCACATCTCCGGCAGTGTATCTTAATCCATGAGAGATTGTGTCCTGAAGACATCTCAGAAGATTCCTGGCATCAATCCAGTGAGGCTCAACCAAATATGAGCTCACAATGCTAACTGCAAAACATATGTTCGGACGGAGGTTCGCCAAGAACATCAATGCGAATGAGTTTTTGAAACTCAGAGGCATTTCCCAAGTCTGGTCCAACATCACTACCATATAACTTCTAAAAGTTAAGATCCTGGAGGTAGTCACAGGCTTGTAGTCCATCATACCGAATCTTTCCAATATATTTACCACATATTTTCCTTGAGATAGGAAAATTTCCCTTGGCTTCTGCCACACTTCAAGTCCTTGGTCCTTCATTTCAAATTCAAAAGCCATCTCCCTCTTACATTTGTGAATGAGAGGGTTTGCACCTGTTAGAAAGCGGTCATCCACATACAACACCAGTATGAGAGGCTTGTCATCTTCAACCTTAAAGTAAAGGTTAGGATCAGCTTCACTCCTAGTGAATCCCAGCTTCATCAAGTAGCTATTGATCCTCTCATATGATGCTCGGGGTGCTTGCTTCAGCCCATAGAGAGCCTTCTTCAACCTGCATACATGAGATTTTCAATCATAAATCTCAAATCCTTCAGGTTGCTCCACATAGACCTCTTCTTTGATAGAACCATGCAAGAACGCGGTCTTAACATCCATCTGATGTAGGTTCCATCCTTGTGAAGCCACAAGGGCTATGATCAAGCGGATGGTCGTATATCTAGCAACATGTGCAAATATCATAGTTTATACCTCCCTTCTGGGATAAACCACGAGCAACAAAATGAACCTTATACTTTTCCATACTTCCATTTGCTGCATGATTTATCTTGTAAAGCCATTTTGAAGTAACAATTGTCTTGTCCAGGGTCTGGGAACTACTTCCCAGACATCATTCTACATAATAGACTCATATTCTATGGTCATAGCATCCTTCCATAGTTAATGCTTGATGACATCTGAGAATGATGAAGGTTCATTTTGTATGATCGTGCTCATGATGGTCAGGTATCCTTGATACCTGTTAAGTTTCTTACTTTGATGGAAGGTTCCTCAGGGTGCAGCATGTCCTTTAGCATCATCAAGTATCCCCCTAAGCCATGAAGGCCTCTTCCTAGAAGAGAAAGGCTCATGTGGATGAGAATCAATCAGATCCACGGGTTCTTCTACATCAGGCATTGATTCATCATCCTTTTCTTTCGGTTCCCTGGTGTCGGCTTCTTGAGAGCTCCTCAAAGTCGGAAGATTGTTCACCTTGCGATGAACTTTTCTTCAGGAGTCTTGGAACCCAATGCTTGATGAGGGCATCAATTTTGTACATATACGACGGTGATTGTAGTTTCAGCCCATAGAAACTTTGGAAGTCTTTGATCATGTAGCATGGCCCGGATAGCTTCCATCATCGTGTGGTTCTTCCTTCCCACCACACCATTCTGCTCAGGAGTATGTGGTGTAGTAGTCTCCCTCTTAATGCAAACCTCAGGTATGCCTGAGTAAACCAATTGTAATATATCGGAGGTCTTGCTTTGGCTTGAGGGGAATGGTCCCCTTTTGAGCTTTCCTTTGGCACATCCCGGACATACACCTTCTTTCTCTACTTGGAATTCGGGCATCCTTGTTACCATCTGTCTTACACCGAGTATAGCTTTATAATGAAGGGGGGCAAACCTCTAATGCCAAAGTTCAGACTGAAGAGATGTGTCATAAGACATGACACCTATCAGACTTCCATCGACCTGATATAATGAATCAACACTAAACCCAAGAGTAAAGGCATATTTAACATTATTTTTCCATATACGTACCTTGCCATCGCTGGAGGTTACCTTGTAGCCTTTGTCTTCCGTTGCCGAGATGGACACTAGGTTCTTTTTGAGGTCAGGTGCATTTAATACATCCTAGAATTTCTAGCCTTCTTGAATGCTTGTTCTCTTCCTTCATTCCCAGCTCTCCTCTTACCTTTGCTGTTGAATTTGTCATTCCTTTGATTGCCATCAGAGGGATTTCGAGTTGCACCACTGCATACTGTACCATGCTTCTCTAATCATGATTATCATCATGCTGTCCATGTCCATGATTTTATCCATCATAATGCTGCTCAAACTAGTGTGCATCATCATCATGCTATCCTATATGTCCATGATCTCATGTTGCCCTTTATGTCCATGATCTCATTCATCATGATGCCCATGATCTCATACATAGTGACTTGCTTTATCGCAAATGTAACATCGTCATTTTCTTCTAGCCTTAGGTCCAGCCTTTCCTTTTGATTTAGTCCTGGAATTATTTCTTCTCTTAGCATGAGAAGAAAAAGCAGCAGGAGGACCTTTAGGCATGGGCATTTGTTGCTCTTCTTCCCTTGTTTCTTCTTGAATGCATCTAGCCATTAATTCCTCGAAACCAGGAATTACATTACAGTTCAGAAGAGTAGTCCAGTCTATCGTAGATTTCCTTGGAGGTGTCCAGTTCAGAGATGTAGGCCACCAAGTGCTTGTCGATAGAGTCCCGGAAGATATTCTATTGTTTTGACTTCTCCATTTTTTCATTTGTTCCAGGCAGCAGCGGATGCACTTGATGGAGGCTCAAAAATATTGCCTCTCACATGATCCAACACTCCTTAATTCTCAAGGGTTAGATCAATAGACATCTTCCATCCGTGATAGTCAGCTTTCTCACGAAGCTTGTCTTCAGCAGGAAAGAGTGTTGAGGACCCCATAGTTCTTTTAGGATAGCCTTGTCAATCTTCTCTTCGATGATTGCTCTTGCTCTTGCTCGGGCTTTGTCTTCACCTCAGCTCTGATACCATGTTAAGTTATGGTATGTTCTATGCTTATAACAATTTACTTCTTTTCCTTATTATATTCCAAAGATTAGCAATCACATGTACATAAAGTAAAGTGCAGATAGAACATTAAACGATCGACAGAAAACAAGCCAAGACAAGAGACACAACATGTGGCGGCTAGCCAGGGACAAACCCCACAATGTGTGGGGAAACCCTTTGATCAAATCTTCTTTTATCTTCAATAATTCAGCAGAGAGATAGTACAATAAATCTGATTCATATTAGCAGTACAAACCCTAGGTCAGCAGCATCAGCATTAGCGGCTTCATTATCAAACTAGGGTAGACGATATCTCACAAACCGACCGTCGGATTGACTTCATTCCACCACCAAAAGTTGCGGCTTCGAGAGGAGGTTCAGATGAACCTACAACGCAGTTCCAAAGAGGAGATCTTCTAGGCCACGCAGGTCATTCTTTACTTCTGCAGTTGCAGGTTCAGTTTCAGCAGTTTCCGGCTTCAAACTAGGGCAGTCGATATCTTGCAAACCGTTTGTCGGATTGACTTCATTCCACCACCAAAAGTTGCGGCTTTCAAAGGAGGTTCAGATGAACCTACAACACAGTTCCAAAGAGGAGATCTTCTAGGCCACGCAAGTCAATATTTACTTCTGCAGTTGCAGCTTCAGTTTCAGCAGTTTCCGGCTTCAAATGTGTGAGAGAGAGACCCATTTCTGCGCAGTAGAGAAGAGACTCATTTCTGCGCAGTAGAGAGAGAGAGAGATGTGATGAGAAGAGTGATTCCAAATGAGGAAAAGTCCTCTTATATTTATACACAATGTTGGTGGGTAAATAGATGCGACTGTTGGGCTTCTGAGCCTACATTAGTTGTAGGTCGGCTTGATAATAATTCCATAATCAAAATAAATTCATATCTCCATGAATACTTATCGGAATCGGATGATCTTTATATCAATCCTACACCTCTCGACGAGAGGAATCTAATAAAAATATTATCAGCCATGAATAAGATGACCCACATGAAGTTTTTCCCTGGTTGCCAATTTTAACAACGGTCCATGGATCGATGTTGCTCCCAGTTTTCCCAAAAAACGTCATTTAGGGCCTCAAAACAGCTCTGGAAGTTCAGGACCCGAAAAACTACTAAAAATAGTAAATAGTGCTACAATTAAGGAAACTGAAAAGCTGAAAGAAAAAATGGTGGGGGTCCAAGTGGACTTGGTGGGTGGCCACCAATATCCACCTGGATCATTCCTCCCCCCTTGGGAAGTAATGGTCCCCATTGCGTTGAGTTCCTCCATGAGATGAGGATACTTATGTTGAACTTGGTCCCTGGTGAGACACTTGCCCTGGTGAAGGAGTTGGCCTGCTTTGACAACTCGATACAGTTGGATATTCTGCTGGTGAGTGTGCTTGATCTATGTGTCCATGATCCAATCAGTTGCAGCTTGTTCCATGCAATCTGGATTTAACTCTGTGGGTGTGAGCTGTTCTGCAATGTCGGATGTGTCTAATAATGGTGGAAAGTATGGCCGAAAGTGGTCCACATTGAACATTGGGTGTAGGCTCAGGAATGGCGGAATGCTGAGCTCGAATGCATTGTCTCCCACAACCTTGGTAATGGTGTAAGGACCATATCGGAGTGGTCTGAGTTTTCGATAGGCTCTAGTAAGGTGTTCCTTTTGCAAATGCAACCAGACTTTGTCGCCCACCTAAAACTTGTGTGGCACCCAATGCTGATCATGTCGCTGCTTGTACTTGGCATTTGATTTCTCCAGAATCTCATGGACTTGCTGGCAAATATGTTGGATTTGCTCAATGAAGCTATTTGCCTTATTTGTTTCGGACTAGACATGAGCCAAATTTGCGTGAGTAGTTGCAAATGGCATGGCCACATCAATGGGACATAGTGGCTGGAATCCCAAGCCCACCTGAAAAGGGTTGTGGCCAGTCGAGCTATGGAGAGCCCGGTTGTAGCTGTGTTGAACATAGGGGAGGCTCTCGTCCCATGTGCGTGGATGCTTTGAGTTGTACATGTGCAGAATGTGTACAATCATCCTGTTGACAACCTCTGTTTAGTCATCAGTTTGAGGATGGAAGGCTGTGGACTTAGTGAGTTTGGTGTCCAGCATCGACCAGAGACTAGACCAAAATGTACTGAGGAACCTGCTGTCCCGATCTGAGATGATAGACTATGGGATCCCAAAGTGTACCCACACTCGTTCAAAGAAGAGTTTAGCAGTGGCTTCTACTGTGATATTCTTCTTGCAGGCTACCATAATGGCCATCTTCGAGAACCTGTCGACGACCACAAAAACACAATAGTTTCCATGCTTAGTGGAAGGAAGGCCTGACATGTAATCCATGGAGATGGATTCCCAAGGTCGACTAAGGGTAGGCAACGGGGTATAGAGGCCTTGCCTCTTGACAGTCGGTTTGGCAATGGCACGGTAGTGCATATTTGATGTACTTCCCGACATCCTGTCGAAGATTCAGCCAATAGAAATAATTCTGCAGTACTGCCACCATTTTCTCGACCCCAAAATGCCCAACAGCCCGATTGTAGTGTGCTTCCCAAATCATCTTAGCACGCTCGCTTGAAGGAACACAAAGGTGACCCAGGTGGCATAACAGGGCATCCTGGAGGTGAAAATCTGGAACATTCCGACCCTCCAAGAGTGTTTGGTATGTGTGGCAAAATTCTGGGTCGCTTTTGTAGAGAAGTGACCAATCAGAAGTCTCATGCCCACAAGAGTTGAGCACGGTGGTTAATGCCATGATCGGTGGTTGACTGAGGAAATCTGCAACATTATTGGTGCTTTCTTTCTTATACTTGATATTCAAATGGAACTGTTGCAGGTATGTGGACCACTTTTGATGGCGATCATTCTCCAATTTCCCTTGGGTTTGTATGAACTGGAGGGGTTTGTGGTCTGTGTGGATGGTCGTTTCCTTCCCCAAAATGTAATGTTTCCATTGTCGGTAGGCTTGCACAATGGAATACATCTCTTTGTCAGAAGTGGGATACTTCCGACTGTGTCTGAAAGTGTCTCACTGTGATATGCCACTGAATGCCCGTGTTGAGTAAGGACTGCCCCAATAGCATAGTCAGAGGCATCTTTCTCGACCTCAAATGGTTGTTGCAAGTCTAGCAATGCGAGCATTGGTGCCAAGCAGAGGCGATCTTTCAACTCTGTGAATGCCTTATGTTGAGATTCAAACCAAAAGAATTTTGCTTTCGCTCCTCCCTTGGTGACTTGACTCAAGGTCCAAGTGAGATGAGAAAATCCTAGCACGAACCTGTGGTAGAAGTTGGCAAGACCTAGAAAGCTGCGGAGCTCTGTTAGAGTGGTTGGAGAGGGCTAATCCCGAATGACTTGGATCTTGGCTGGATCCACATGCACCCCGTGTTCATCAATGATGTATCCCAAATACTGAACTTGGGTCATGCCAAAAGTGCATTTCTCCAAATTGGCACATAACTTGTGTTGCCGCAGTGTTTGGAGAACCTGTCGGATGTGGTGGAGGTGCTCTTCCCAGCTCTGGCTGAAGATTAAGATGTCATCCAAGTATACCACTACAAATGAGTTGGTGAATGGCTGCAAGATGTCATCCATTAGCCTCATGAAGTTTACAGGAGCATTCGTCAATCCAAAAGGCATAACCAACCATTTGAAATGGTCCTCCTTGGCTTTGAAGGCAGTCTTCCACACATTGGAGGGTTCGATTGGTACTTGCTGATATCCAAACTTCAAATTGATCTTGCTGAAATATTTTGCCCCCTTCAGTTGGTCCAGGAGGTCATCAATCTGTGGGATCAGGTACCTATTATGGACAGTGATCTTTTTCAGCACCCTATAGTCAATACAGAGTCTCCAAGTCCCATCCTTCTTCTGTACCAACACGATCAGGCTTCCACAGGGTGATGAACTCGGACGGATGTGACCTTTCTGCAGCAGCTCCTGAATCTGCCTCTTGATTTCATCGTTCTCCAGAACGGAGCACTGATAGATTGGTCCATTGGGCAGCGGTGCACCTGGGGTCAGATCGATGGAGTGTTTGACCTGATAGTGCAGAGGAACCACTGCAGGGGAGGTGAAGATGTCCTCAATCTCCTCTACGACCTTGTCCATCTGTAGTTGTCGTGCGGAGGGGCCCTGTCTGGAGTTCCTGGCCACCGTCTTCTTCTTTCCTCGAGGGCGTATCATCAGGAAAACAAATTTCCTAGATTTGGAAATGAGCTTACTGCATTGTTTTGTAGTAACTAAAGAGATGGTGGTAGGCGGTGCTACCTCTGGTATCCTATACAACTGTTTGGTCAATTTAGAGTGTCCTAAATTGCTATATTAATTGTCAATCCGGGAGTCGTAAACTGCTGAAGTGAGGCACACTATATATGAAAGATAACTGATTTCTTACTTTTTGTCGTTTTTGATTTTTAGTTTGTTTTTGGGTTTATCTTCGTTGATTCCCTAATGTGAGATGGTAATTCTAAAAGACAAGTATGGATAAAAATGTTCAAGGCAATGATGTCCTTTAAAATGATTTCCAAAACTTCAAACTTGCGAAAAGGTTTTAAAACATGGAATGATGAAATTAATTCCTAAAAGAGAATGAAAATATGCCACTATTCTAATTAAACAAACAGTGAACTATTGATCATGAAACCCAGTATCCTTGCTGCTGTATAAACATAAAAGAAACTGAACTTAAAGAAATCAAAAAATTGCAAGCAAAGTAAACTAAAGTCAAATTACATCAACTCATATTCTGACCCCTCACCATTCGTCTCGCTCTGGCTTTCGGAGGTAATCATAAACAACTTGAGCAATATGATATCTAATTTGCAGAAAATAAAACTAGTATCAAACTACACACTCATACTTCAATCCCTCACCATTAGTCTCGCTATGGCTTTCGGAGGTAACTGAAAATGACATGAGAAATTCAATATCTATCTTGCAGAAAAGTAAACTAATACCAAACTACACACTCATACTTCAATCCCTCACCATTAGTCTCACTATGGCTTTCGGAGGTAACTGAAAATGACATGAGTAATTTAATATCTATCTTGCATAAAAGTAAATGAGCAAAACTGAAATAAATAAAACAGTGCTGGAACTAAGAACTAAGAAAAATAAATCAGCAGAAGGACAAGAATAATTCCATGTCATTAGTCATTATAAAACTATGTGCAAATGCCCGGGCTGCCTACTGTAATCTGAAACAAAGACACTGATCAGTTAACAGCATTGTAAAGCATAAAACTATGGACAACAATCAATGTTAATACCATAAGAAGTGCAATATATACAAGTGAATGATTATGGCATAAGGAACGTAAAGAAAGAAAGCATGAAACTATATAGCAATTAACAAAACCTTGGTGTGTACAGGGGCCCTCTGCACAACCTCGGGCAATCAACAATCAACCACGAATTGAGCTTATAAACAGAGTCTTCTCATGTATTAAAATGCAGTCATAACACAGAAATAAAGTCACGGCACAGTGGGCTCGTTAACAGTCAAAATTACATTACCAAAGCTAGCTACTATGCATATGAGAATGCTTTATTTATAACAGAGGATGACATAACTACTTTCCTAAAATTTGTGCTGATAAAAGACACGTGAACAACCACGTCCAGGAATCTAGTATTATGGCTGCCGTGAAGATTAAATCTATGGAGGGTGGTTGTTGGATTCGGTTCATGGAGCAGTCCACAAGTGTTGATATGTCCCCAAAAATCTAGGAACGGCCACGCAAGTCTTCACGTGGTGAAAAACAAAGTTCTGTCACCATAGGTGTTATGTACCTAGGGGGGATAATATGGGGTACCAAGGGAGGTACCCAAGGTAATAATGTAATAATGGGATGGGCCATAGTAATAAATAAGGTGGTTAACCCATGTCATGTAAGGGACCACAAGTAGTTAATAATAATGTAATGGGCCCATGGTATTAGTTGATGGTATGAGGGAACCATGGTAATGATGCATGGTATTGTATGTATGAGGCCTATATAAAGGCTAGAGACTCCACATGGAGAGATATGAAGATGAAGAGAAGTATTCTTGTATGAACAGGCATATGGCTTGTGGAGTGTTCTCCTTCCTTAAGGAGTGAATGTATGGTGTTGCCCTACCATAAGGGTTTTGATCAATAAAGAATCATTTCATCAACTAATACCATGGGCCCATTACATTATTATTAACTACTTGTGGTCCCTTACATGACATGGGTTAACCACCTTATTTATTACTATGGCTTGTTGTAGCTCTGATACCAATTGTTGTAGATCTAACCCAAAAGATACCACTTGTTGTAGCTCTGATACCACTTGTTGTAACTCTGATACCAATTGTTGTAGATCTAACCCAAAAGATATATGATACCAGAAATAAACCCAAGAAAGAACAAGATCTGAATATAGATAGAAATGATTCACTTGGTTATCAAAACCCTTATGGTAGGGCAACACCATACATTCACTCCTTAAGGAAGGAGAACACTCCACAAGCCATATGCCTGTTCATACAAGAATACTTCTCTTCATCTTCATATCTCTCCATGTGGAGTCTCTAGCCTTTATATAGGCCTCATACATACAATACCATGCATCATTACCATGGTTCCCTCATACCATCAACTAATACCATGGGCCCATTACATTATTATTAACTACTTGTGGTCCCTTACATGACATGGGTTAACCACCTTATTTATTACTATGGCCCATCCCATTATTACATTATTACCTTGGGTACCTCCCTTGGTACCCCATATTATCCCCCCTAGGTACATAACAATAGGACTCTTACGTTGACCACCGCTTGCCTACCTTTGACCACGACCTTCTTTGATGAATTCGACTGAGCCAATAGGACTCGGTCCATGTCCACGTCATTTGCAACTTGCTCATGTGGCTGGATTTGCTTGAAGACACCTGTAACATAGACTTTAACAAAAAGGTTGCGGAAAGTTGAACTGGTTGCGGAAAGTGACAAGATTCCGCAGCTAAATGAGCAAAAATCTAATTCAAATAGCAGACACAAAACATAGTTAGGAAACCACTTGATATGCTCTTTTTAAACTAATATGCAATGATTTGACAGCTTAGGAGGTCCAGGTAAATGGAAAAAGGTTAAAAAGGTGTATAGGGAAGATGCAAGTTTGGGGCTCAACATACCCCCACTGTGAAGGTGTTGCATGTCCTTATGCAACCAAAATTTTGATCATCCTCCCTTTTGTCCATGTGCTCTGAAGCTTCTGCCAATACATCCAGTCCTCTTCTCCTCTTCCTTCGTACTACTACCATCCTGGGCTTCCTCATCAAACATCTGAATTTGAGACTGATCAATTCTCTACTCAACTTCCTACACTTTTTCTTTAATTTCCTGTTCTTTTTCTGCCACAGTCTCAGATGTAACATAGTGTTGTCATGAATGATCTTGTCTAATCTGCTTTTCTCTTTTAATGCCTCATTTTCTTATTTAATGTGTCTGTTTAAGACCTCCAATTCAAACACTTCTTGTTTCAATGATTGGACTTGTGCTTCTTATGTTGTGTGAGATAGAATGGATGACGTGCTCGGGCCTGCAGCTGTCTTCTCTAAGGATTCTAGATAATCATACACCTCTTGCTGATTTGGATCTATTTTGGGTGTTTTCCTTGGGCTGACCCCAAAGTCCTGTTGAGGAGGACTGATTTCTAACTCTGGTCGAGAAGGACTCATGTCAACATCTGGAGGAATGGTTTCAATATTTGACTGAAGATGAAGTGGGCTATGGCCAGCTGCAGGTTTCTCCGGTGTTTCCCCACCCAAGTCAATAAAGTGGGGTGCTTTTATTTGTGCTTTCCTCCACTTTCCTCTAAGCCTGTTGCTTCTTCTTAAAGGCTGTGGGCTAGTACTATCTTCTTCCATACTCTGTTTTCCTTTTTCTTTCTTCTTGGCTATAACCGCTTGTTTTCGAAGATGCACTTGTCTTTCAGACAATACTTGATGGTCTTCTTCTAAAGAAGGTTCTGGTGATTGGTAGACATCCTCTATGTTTATTTTTCCTTTCAATTTTCTCTATTTTCTATCCTTGGTTCTTTCCTCCCTCTCTTTTTGATCAACTTCTTTGGTTTCGCTAATAGGAGGGTCTTGAATTATTGCACTTTTCTCCTTTCTCGTACTCCTCCTTGGTGTATTGCTTTCAGGTACCTCGGATGGCTCTTGAAAGTAGTTTCTCACCAAAAACCGTTCCTAGGTATCCCTATTTTTCTTCAATTGGTCCTCAATTAGAATTCTCACAAGCCCATGATGATACAAATGAGGTTCTATGTCTTCTATATTCTTTTGGACTGTTGTGCACATCTTTCAGGTACCTTGGATGGCTCTTGAAAGTAGTTTCTCTAAAAAGTTCATCAATAACCGAGTATGATACATGTACATTGCCCCAAAACAGCGTTCACAAGTAATGAACTTTTGAATGATTAACAGTAAGCTGGCCCACTCTTCTTTTAAAGCATGAACAAGAATTCCTCTTGTGAATATAGTTACGTCCATACCTGGGTTGCGTAATATGACTCTCCAAGCCTGCTCGTCCAAGCTCTTGTTCTTGAACCAGCGTTCACCTTCCTGGGGCAGGTCTGTAGCAGCTGCTATGGATGCCTCAGTGATTGTAAACTTAAGGTCCCCAATTTCCACCACCTGGCCGTTAAAAGACCTTGCAAAAGCTTTTGTAATCTCCTTGTTATGGCCCTTAAATTTTTGAATGAAACGTAGCCATTTTGCCTTCTTGAGTAAGTCTTTTACTTGAGGGTATCCTTCTAAAAACATGGGCCCTTCCGGTTCTTCCCTCAATAACCGACCCATCCTTTCTTCTGTTTGAAATTCGTCTGCGTATGAGGGGTTTAGCAGAGGTAAGACGACTAGGTTACAGGGTTTATGGAGAAGAAAACAGTGGCTGGAAATGGAAACTGGAGAATAGGTAGCGGGAGTGTTCAGGGACTGCAAGTGGAAAACAGAGGACAGGCAGCCGAGGTGAGTTCACGAAATGGAGTGGAGACGTATGTGAACGAGGTGGTAATGTAGCCATGGCTTCAATAAAATGGCAGGGGAGTGAAGTGAACCCGACAAAATTTTTAAACTAAACGGCTGTGGAGGAGATGTTAACACGTTTATGAAATGGCTGCGGAAATTATGCGGTGGATAGGAACCGTAATTAAATCGGTCATGTCCCATGATTACAGGTGGAGTGTGAAAGTGCAGTCAAATACGAGTTAAACCTGAGAATTAATCATGAGACCGTTTGGAAAATAAATGCATGGTTCGTGGAGGAATGTCGTGGAATGGTTATGGAGCTATCATGGAAATCATTGCATATAGTGGAGCTTATGGTTTAATAACTATGCAAAAATGTGCTTTGATTGATATTTGAAAGAAATTTTTACTCATACCTTGGAATCTTTGCCATTTGTTTGTCCATGATCAACTGCTCCTTATTGATGCCTTTAGATGCTCCATGTCTTCATAATATGTCCTCGGTCATACCTGCATTTGCTTTCATAATTATTGAACTAACATCTTGACTGTCAATTTGAAAAACAAAGTGGTGGCTGCAGAAATTGCTTCTGGCTGTGGAAACTGATTCCAGCTGCGGAAACTGACACAACAACCATTTGGCTAAATGAAGATGGATAGATAATAACTAACTAAATGAAAATGGTCATGAAAGAGACTTTTATTGATGAAATGAAATGAAATGGATGAAATGGAGTGGGATGAAATGGAGTGGAGTGGAATGAAAATGAAATGGAGTGGAGTGAAAATGAAGTGAAGTGAAGTGAAAATGGGAAAGAAAGAGATTTTTTTTTTTCTTTGGAAAATATAGGGTGTCAGGTGTTCCTGATTTTCACTCTATATTTTCTGTATAAGACTGCCAATCAGTGATTGGTTTTTAGGCTTATACAAATTATTATTATTATTATTTTTGACAGAAAGGAACAAAGGCTAGGCTAGTGGAGAAGAAGTATTCTTCTTCACCAACCTTATTGCAGAATTCCCCTGAAACATTTTGATAAATTCCTCTTTTGAGAGTGGCTTATAATAGATCTTTAATATGTGGCCATTCACAATAAGAGTAGTTTGAAATTCATCAATGGTCTTGATTCTTACCGCTCCATTGCTAAAGACTTTGTCAATCTCATATGGCCCAAGCCAATGAGTCTGAAATTTACCTTTGAAGTCTTTAAACTTGGAATCAAATAGTAATGCCCAAACTCCCTCTTGAAACTTTTTCTCTTTGATGTATTTGTCATGCCACTTAGCTCTTTGATACTGAACTAGATCAGTTCTTAGGATTGCTTCTTGTTTGATCTAATCCATCTCATTCAACTACTCCATTCTATGCTTTTGGGCTTCTGAAAGATCCATCCCCAACTGAACTGCCATCTTGAAAGTTTTGACTTGAAACTCAATGGGGAGCAGGACTTCTTTCCCATAAACAAGTTCATAGGGAGAATGTCCTGTTGTATTCCTCCATGTAGTTCTGTAGGCCCATAAGGCTTCAGGAAGCCTTTCTGCCCAATCTCTTCTGTGTAGATGAACAGTTTTGGTGATGATGCTTTCAATAACTTTGTTTGTAGACTCCACTTGGCCATTTGCTTGCGGATGGTAAGGAGTAGATTTTCTGTGCTTGATTTTGTATTCTTCCATCAGCTTCTCCACCATGTTGGATGTGAATTGACTTCCCTGATCTGTCACAATTTCTCTTGGGACACCAAAGCGAGTAAAAATATCCTCATAAAGAAAACTAACAACTGAATTTTCAGTAGCAGAAAGTAATGCTTTGGCTTCTACCCATTTAGTGACATAATCAATACATACCAATATATACTTCTTTTGTTTAGATGGTGGATTAATAGGTCCAATGAAATCTAAAGCCCATTTTTCAAAGGGTTCGATGAGTACCTATGGTTGTAATGGCATTTCATTTGAAAGAGTCGGTTTCCCTACTCTTTGGCAGCTGTCACACCTTTTGACATATTCTTTTGTACCTTTGAAGAGGGAAGGCCAATGACATTCTAAATAAAGGATTTTATAGGCCGTCCTTTTGTCAGCAAAGTGTCCGCCACATGGTTCATCACGACATGCCTTGAGGATGTCAGGGATTTCATTTTCCCTAGCACATCTTCTGATCACAAGATTTGGCCTTGTTTTAAACAATTCGTTATAAATCCATGAATATTTTGAACTCTCCTAAATAATATTTCTTCTTTCACTAGGAAATAAATGTGGAGGTATTTCCCTGTAACCAAATAGTTAGCAATATCTACATACCAAGGAGTCTTAGTAGTTACTGCAAATAAATATTCATTTGGAAACTTATCCTCTACAGGAGAATCTTCTTTAGTATTTTAGATCCTAGACAAGAAATCAGCTACTGTATTTTGTTTCCCTGGTCTATCCAACACAGTAATATTGAATTCTTGTAAAAGTAAGAGCCATCTTGTAACTCTGCCATTAGTAACAGGTTTGTTCATTAGATATCTAATCGCAGAATGATTAGTATAGACAAAAGTTTCATAGCCTGTGATATAATGTCTAAACTTATTGATTGCATGAACAACAACTAAGAACTCTTTTTCAGTCACAGTATAGTTCAACTCAGTGGGAGTCAAATTTTTACTGGTATAATAAATGGCATAAGGAACTAAATCCTTTTGACCCAACACAGCTCCTAGAGTTGTATCTGAAGCATCTGTAGAAATATGGAAAGGAAGTTTCCAATTTGGCTCTCTCAAGATGGGTGCTTCAGATATTCTTGTTTTCAAAGTTTCAAATGTTGATTGACAATCAAGATCCCATTTGAATTCACAGTCTTTTGTAAGCAATTTGAAGAGTGGAGATGCTATTTTGGTGAAGTTCTCTATAAATCTTCTATAGTACCCAGTAAATCCCAGAAAACTTCTAACATCTTTTTGACAATTTGGAATAGGCAACTTGGAGATGACTTCAACTTTTGATCTATCAACTTTAATCCCATCCCCTGAAATGTGATGTCCCAAAACAATACTTTCAGTAAACATCATAAAGCATTTTTCATGACTCAATGAAAGGTTTGTTTCTTTACATCTTATAAGGACTTTTTCCAAATTCTTTAATGCCTCTTCAAATGTATTACCATAAACTGTAAAATCATCCATATAAACCTCTACACAATCATGGATTAGATTAGAAAAGATTCCTAGTACTGCTCTTTGGAATGTTGCGGGTGCATTACATAATCCAAAAGGAAGCACTCGGTAAGCAAAAGTTCCCCATGGACAGGTAAATGTGGTCTTATCTTGATCTTCAGGTGCCACCTGAATTTGATTATAGCCACTAAAACCATCCAAAAATGAAAAGTACTTTTTGCCTGCTAGTGTATCTAATACCTGATCGATAAAGGGTAAAGGAAAGTGATCCTTCAAAGTTGCTTTATTCAATTCCCTGTAATCAATGCATACTCTCCATTTACCATTTTTTTTAGGTACTATAACCAAAGGAGAAACCCATCGGCTATCTGAAATTGGATAAATGAAGTTTACATTGAGTAGTTTTTGGAGCTCTTCTTTCACTATCTCCCTAAGGTTTGGATTCATCCTTCTCTGAGGTTGTTTGATTGGTCTACTGTTTTCCTCGATGTGGATGTGATGAATGCAAGTCTTAGGGTCAATACCTTTCATATCAGTGTACTCCCATGCAAATGCAGTAGAATGTTTTTGCAAGATTTTGGTTAGCTCTCCCTGTTGTGATTTTTCCAAGTTTTTGTTGATATTCAATGTTTTACCTGGAAAAATCTCAATGGTGGAACTACCAAACTCTTCCATAGAGTAAAGAGACATTTGTCTAGATGATAGATACTCAACATCAGAATCTAACTGAAATTGTGTGTGGTCATATTCTGAAGATATTTCAAAATTTTCTAATGTGTTCAGAATTTGACTATCTTCACTGATTTCAGAAATGGTAAAGATAGGTTGTATAGTGTCCTCATCATCGACCCATTCATTATCTCCTACTTCTGTGATTGCTTTTGCTGGAGGATACAAATTGAATTTCTTTGTCGAACTACCATCAGAAATGTACATATCCCCAGATCTACAACTAATGAAAGCATCAGCTGTGGCTAGCCAAGGTCTTCCTAAGATGAGTGGGTGCCCTCCTAGATTACTCTTGGGAGTCAAAATCATGAAATCTACTGGATATTCCCAAGAATATAAGGAGACTGAAATATCTTCTAATACACCATCTGGTTTGATAATTGATCGATCTGCAAGTTGCAGTAGAGTAGGTGTAAAAAGAAGATTAGGAAGTTTTAGCTGTTCCATAGTCTGTCTACTCATAATGTTGATAGCAGCCCCTAAGTCAATCAAAGTATTTGGAATTTCTACCCCATTGATATGTGTCTTGACAATTGGACTACCGGGATCTACATATTTCTGCATGGTAATTTTTCCCATCATGATATCTGCAATTTTTCCTACCAGGTGGATTCTTCTTGTATCTCTTGGTTTCCTTCCTGGTCTTTTGAGACTCAACTCCTTTATTGTTTTTGCTAGAATAGGAATCTCTCTAATGTCTTGTAGCAAGGGAATCTTGATACAGACATTCTTTAATTCATCTAGGAAATCATAGTCAGGCAACAAGATTTGTTTTTCCACTCCTTTGTCAATTTGTAATCTTTCAGGAAAAGGAGGTGTGGATGACGATGCAGGTTGCTCAACTATAGGAGTTGTTGGGGTGGACTCTTTTTCTTTTTCTTTTTGAGTGTTTGGGTTTTGAAGAGATGCTTCAGAAACTTTATTGGCTTCAAGAGAGTCTTCCTCAGAAATACTTTGCTTTTGAGCATCTATAGAAGGTTTTTCTAAAACTCTACCAGATTTGAGTTGTACATCATTGAGAGGAACAATCATATAGTTAGGAAATTGTTGTCTTTCTACCATGTAAACATTTTGAGGATTTTTATTATTGGGATTTGGAAATGGCTGGGAAGGTAGTTGATTTGTCTTTTGTTGGAATGGAAGCAAGAGTTGAGAATTTGGATTTTGTTGAGAAGGTTGTTGTTGTTGTTGTGGAAATGGTAATGAAAGTTGTGGAGCTTGTTGATTTTGAAAAGATGGAGGATATTGATAAAATTGAGCAAATCTCCCATAAGGATTTTGCATACCTTGTACCCATGATTGAAATGGATTTTGAGGTTGGGACCAAGGTTGTTGCCAAGGATTCCAATTTGGTGGGGGTTGAAAGTTCATGGGGTTGTTAAACCCTTGATTTTGTTGCCCCTGCCAAGGTCTCCTTGAAACAAAGCAGAGAGACTCAATTGAATTTGGATCTTCTTGAAAGACAGCTTTGAGCCCAGGAATTGAAGGACAATCCTTGGTCTCATGGCTTTCTGAGCAAATCATACATGTTTCTACAACTTTTGCATCCAAGGGGCATTCCCTTAGAGCATGTTTCTTCCTACATTTCGGACAAAAGATGGCCAAAGCTTCAACTTCTGCTTTCTGCTTGTTTTGTATTTTAAGGGTGTCTAGTTGTTCACTAAGGCTCCCTAAAATATCAGTTTTGAACTCATCAAGCATGTTGCCTATCTCAGCCCTACTTATTGATCTAGTTGCAGATTTGTTTGCCCTAATGAGAGAAGGATCTCTAGGCCCTTTTCCGGTTTTAGATTTCCCCCTTGAGAGATGGACACATAGTTCTACTATATCATGAAGTGGAAGTTGAGAAATATCTCCCTTTCCCATCATGTTTAAAATATCTATCCATTCATCTCTAATGGCTTTTAATAGAAGGGCTTTCAAGGTCTCCTCATCTAAGTTACTCATTTTTGCTCTTTTTAGGTTGTATTGAAATCTTTCAAGTAAATCCTCCAAGTTTTCATCTTCTTTTTGCACCATTTTGAATACCTCATCCTTATGGTTGGTGGGCATGCAATAGTCCAGGTATCTATCCAAAAATGTTTGTTTCATATCATTCCAAGTCCTAATAGATTGAGTGACTAATCCCATGAACCATTTCAAAGCAGCTCCCTTCAATGTTGAAGGAAACAATTTGAGTTTTTGAGAGTCTTCCATATAATCATAAGTTCGGCACACGACTTCAAACTCAAATAGAAATGTTTCAGGATCCTCACTTCTCAACCCATAAAAGTTTGGGAGGACAGATGGTGAGATGTTTTTCATTGTTGTACGAGATTCCTCATCAACTATAGGAAATCCAAATGAGTTATCTCCATCCCTATTTCCCCCATTGTTACCTCTACCTCCTCCATTGTTTCCTCCTCCTCTACCTCTACCTCTACCTCCAAACCCATTTACTACTTCCTCTATCATGATAGTTTCCTCAGAGATTTCAGAGTCCTCTGGTTCTTCTACTAATGGCGAATGAGGAGGAATTTCTCCCTCTTCTTCTTCAGGTGATTCTACTTCCTTGATTACAATTTGTTCTCCTGTAGAAGTAAAGAAAGGTTCTTTTCCTAAGTCAGATTCGGTGGATAGTGTGGGAGAGTCTCCTAATTCAGCTGCTGCCCCTTGAATTCCAGGAATCCTAAGGCTAGGAGTGTGAGTTGGAGATGATGGAGGTGTATCTTGTCTATGCCTTGAAGTAGATGGAGTTGTAAAAATCAAACTCTTGGCCCTAGTTATAAACCTTCCCCTAGAATCTCTTGCTCTATGCATGTCATTTTTTTAAATTTTTCTTCAAGGTGGACTAATAATTCTCTTTCTGATCTTCCATATCACTCTAGGTGCAAGAAGAGAGCATACTCAAGAAATTATTGAACCAATAACTCCCTTTTCTGATCCTCCAGATCACACTAGGTGCAAGAGGAGAGCATACTTTGAGAAGTTTTCAATTTTTACCTTCCTTGAAATTTTCCTATTTTTTGTTTTAAGAAATTGGCTACGTAGTTTCACTTCCCCGGCAACAACGCCAAAATGTTTGGTCAATTTAGAGTGTCCTAAATTGCTATATTAATTGTCAATCCGGGAGTCGTAAACTGCTGAAGTGAGGCGCACTATATATGCAAGATAACTGATTTCTTACTTTTTGTCGTTTTTGATTTTTAGTTTGTTTTTGGGTTTATCTTCGTTGATTTCCTAATGTGAGATGGTAATTCTAAAAGAAAAGTATGGATAAAAATGTTCAAGGCAATGATGTCCTTTAAAATGATTTCCAAAACTTCAAACTTGCGAAAAGGTTTTAAAACATGCAATGACGAAATTAATTCCTAAAAGAGAATGAAAATATGCCACTATTCTAATTAAAGAAACAGTGAACTATTGATCATGAAAACCAGTATCCTTGCTGCTGTATAAATATAAAAGAAACTGAACTCAAAGAAATCCAAAAATTGCAAGCAAAGTAAACTAAAGTCAAATTACATCAACTCATATTCTGACCCCTCACCATTCATCTCACTTGGGCTTTCGGAGGTAATCATAAACAACTTGAGCAATCTGATATCTAATTTGCAGAAAATAAAACTAGTATCAAACTACACACTCATACTTCAATCCCTCACCATTAGTCTCGCTATGGCTTTCGGAGGTAACTGAAAATGACATGAGCAATTCAATATCTATCTTGCAGAAAAGTAAACTAATACCAAACTACACACTCATACTTCAATCCCTCACCATTAGTCTCGCTATGGCTTTCGGAGGTAACTGAAAATGACATGAGTAATTTAATATCTATCTTGCAGAAAAGTAAATGAGCAAAACTGAAATAAATAAAACAGTGCTGGAACTAAGAACTAAGAAAAATAAATCAGCAGAAGGACAAGAATAATTCCATGTCATTAGTCATTATAAAACTATGTGCAAATGCCCGGGCTGCCTACTGTAATCTGAAACAAAGACACTGATCAGTTAACAGCGTTGTAAAGCATAAAACTATGGACAACAATCAACATTAATACCATAAGAAGATGCAATATATACAAGTGAATGATTATGGCATAAGGAACGTAAAGAAAGAAAGCATGAAACTATACAACAACTAACAAAACCTCAGTGTGTACATGGGCCCTCTGCACAACCTCGGGTAATCAGCAATCAACCACGAATTGAGCTTATAAACCGAGTCTTCTCATGTATTAAAATGCAGTCATAACACAGAAATAAAGTCACGGCACAGTGGGCTCGTTAACAGTCAAAATTACATTACCAAATCTAGCTACTATGCGTATGAGAACACTTTATTTATAACAGAGGATGACATAACTACTTTCCTAAAATCTGCGCTGATAAAAGACACGTGAACAACCACATCCAGGAATCTAGTATTATGGCTGCCGTGAAGATTAAATCTATGGAGGGTGGCTGTTGGATTCGGTTCATGGAGTAGTCCACAAGTGTTGATATGTCCCAAAAATCTAGGAACGGCAACGCAAGTCTTCACGTGGTGAAAAACAGAGTTCTGTCACCGTAGGACTCTTACGTTGACCACCGCTTGACTACCTTTGACCACGGCCTTCTTTGGTGAATTCGACTGAGCCAATAGGACTCGGTCCATGTCCACGTCATTTGCAACTTGCCCATGTGGCTAGATTTGCCTGAAGACACTTGTAACATAGACTTTAACAAAAAGGCTGCGGAAAGTTGAACTGGCTGCAGAAAGTGACAAGATTCCGCAGTTGAATGAGCAAAAATCTAATTCAAACAGCAGACACAAAACATAGTTAGGAAACCACTTTATATGCTCTTTTTAAACTAATATGCAATGATTTGACAGCTTAGGAGGTCCAGGTAAATGGAAAAAGGCTAGAAAGGTGTATAGGGAAGATACAAGTTTGGGGCTCAACAACAACTTATTTCCCAAAGTAATAATAACAGCACGGGGCCTTGATTCATACACAGCATGTCGCTTCCACAAGTATGGTTGTCCTAATAGTACATCACAAACTTCAAGGGGAGCAATGTCACACAATACCTCATCCGTGAAGGGCTTGATGTTGTATGGAAGGTGACACTGCTGGCTCACGTGAAGATCTCGCCCCTGGTGAAGCCATCCGATGGTGTACGGTTGTGGATGTGCTGTGGTTGGTAAGCCTAGCCGCTTCACGACCTCTACTGAAATGAGGTTCTTTTGGTTCCTACTGTCAATAATGAACTGTAGCGGGGATCCCTTTACCCACATCTGGGAGTGGAAGAGATGCTCCTCCTCCTATGGATCCTTGGGTTCCTCCTTCTAGATCTTTGTGGTGGCAACAGTGGCATTGGGCTCTGCATCGATAATCTGCTTCCATTTGTCATCCCCCTTGTCGAGTTCTGACTCAGAGTCAGAACATGCATCTGATTCTGAAACCTTTAACTCAACCACCAGTGACTACTTGGCCCGAAACTCACTTGTGTTGTGAGTGGAGCTTTTATGGAACTCACACCATTTTCCCGTGTCCTTTTTCGGCTTCGCGGCACTGTTCTTTGCTTGCAACTTTGGTGGGTTGTCTTGGGCCCCCCTGCCTTGGCTTTGTCCTTTGTTCTATGGTTTGGGGGCACCTTTCGCTTGGTTCAGATTCACAGATCCAAAGTCTCGCTTCTTCTATTTAAACTTTTGCTCAACCTTGACGGCATATCGGTATGTCTTGCCAAGCGAGGAGATGTTCAGGAATTCTATTTCTTCCTGGATGTACTTGTGCAGGCACCCACGGTATTTGAGTATCAAATGTTGCTCTGAATCCTTGATACCCAACTTTGTGCGAAGGGTATGGAAAATATTGGTAAACTCTAGCACGTCTTGGTCCTTCCCTGCTGCAGTGTGGTCCACTTTATGTATTGATCCTGATAGCTTCTGATAGGGTAGTACTACTACTTGATGGCATCTCGGAATTAATTCCAGGTGGGTGCGGCTGAAAATAGGGAGCTGGTATTTTCATCCTTCTGCTCGTAGTAGGTTTCCCACCAGTCCTTGACATGGGGGGCTGCTTTGAGAAGAGCGAAAACAATCTTTTCCTGACTCGAAAATTCATGAACAGAAAAATAACCCTCTAGCAGATTTAACCATTTATCTATGACATCTGCATCTATCTGACCCTCGAATATGGGGATTTCAAAATTAACTTATACCTTAAAGGGCGTGGTGTTTCCAGAGTAGCTGCCGAAAGCCGATGCGTCACCTCTGGGTAGCCGCTGAAGGATCTGGGCAACGCTGTCCATCATCGTGTTCCTTTGTCGCTCAAGGGCTTCTTCGAGCAAGATTTTGATAGGATGTCTTGCCCCCTCATCTTTCTTCTCATCCACTATGGGAGGTCATCGGGATTTGCGAGGTTGGTCTTGCAAAGGTTCGACCAATTCAAGCCCTAACTCCTTATATCCCGACCTTGTTGGGGACATGCAAAGAAAAACAGAGAAAAAAACAGACCGCTCTAATACCACCAATCTGGATTTAAACAGGAACACAATAAACTACAGAGATAACCATAAACACAGAGATGCAGCGGAAATAATACTTCATTTCGTTAATGTAAAATATTGAAATATGCTTACAAACATCAACGGAAATAAACCAGCTAGGGCGATGGTAGCTTATCTCTGAGAAGAGATGTGGTAGCTACATGCCTCTGAACTGTGTTACAATGAGCCTCGAAGGCCTATTTATTGTTGAGAAACATGGGAAAACCCTAAACATCCAAAAACCTAACCCTAGAAGATAAAACACCAAACTGTGGGCCCCGTTTGGGTAAATTGGTACATCAACTTCCCGGGGTCGTAACTTTGGCATACGATCTCCGTTTGACGCGTACAATATCTCGTTAGAAAGATCTATCTGAGAACTACAACTTTGGGAAGAACAACATCAATTCATGGACCCATGTTGCTCCCAGTTTTCCCAAAAACGTCATTTAGGGACTCAAAATGGCTCTGGAAGTTTAGGACCCGAAAAACTACTAAAAATAGTAAATTGTGCTACAATTAAGGAAACTAAAAAGCTGAAAGAAACAATGGTGGGGGTCCAAGTGGACTTGGGGGTGGCCACCAATATCCACCTGGATCATTGATGTTGCTAGAAGTTGATGTCATGAAAAAGGGCCATCATAAAGAGATAATATTGATTTGCTGTTCATTTTTTTTATTTTTGAATGAAAGCATTTGGTTGGGTTGTAACAGGGCTACCAAAAAAAGGTTGTAGAAGTTCATATACAACTAATATTGGATGGAATATCCTAAAATAATGATGACTTAGAAGAGGTAGTAGTCTGAAGGATAGCCAGATGATGACGAAGAAGGTCACTTCCTGATGAAGAGAAGGATGACATGATCATTGATTCAACACAATGTTTCGTTGAAGGGAAGTGATGAAGAAGATGGTTGATGCCCTACAAAGACGTTCTGGAAGAAAAAGGCTCCATGATGAAGACGTTGAAGTTCATCCATGACATGATGCAGAAAGAAGGAGCCCTACTGGTAGCTGATAGTACCATGATCTCCACTGAAGAGAAAATAGTTATCGTTGGTAACAAGTTCCTAGTTAAGAGGGAGATTGGGCAAGTCCCTAGTTAAGAGGGAACGTGTGTATATTCCTTTGATAGGAATGAGTAGATCCTCCCTAATTGAGAGGGAGAGATAGACACATCATTTTTGTCTTCTTTATGAAGAAATAATGAAGTATTGGGTAAGCATATGAGATTGATACTTCTACTCTTTGAGGATGAGGTAGGGCATCCAATAGGTAAGAGTAGTCGAAGAGGAAATTCCATGAGGATGTGTAAATACAAGATGGGAATGGTCCTAGAAGGACATACCTTGTGAACATCTGGATGGGGTATGTGCCTTGAGAGACAATGATGAAGGTTTCTATTAGTCATTGTCTCCCCAACATTGTGCTCTAATCTTGTGGAGAGATAGAGTTGTTAGTCAAGGCCTTGTTATGTGACAATGTTGGTTGATATGATGAGATGCACTAATGTAAGCTGAGAAGATAGCTTATAATATGACTTACCAATCCGACTCTTCTTATGATAATTCTTTAGTATGAGAATGTTCAAGTACCTTGTATGTATTATGAATACCTCCCTAGTTAAGAGGGAGTGTTGAAGTATGTAACTAGGTTCAGTCTTCATAAATATGAAATGTACTCTTGATTCTTGTATATTGTAAAAATAAAGAAAAATTATTATTATTATTTTTGTAGCATGGGTTTCATGCTCAAAATCAATTTATTTGTAGGTCAAGCACCCATTGAGTGCTTCTAGGGTTTGTCATAGAGTCAAGAAGTCAATTGAGTCATTGTCATATATGAAAGACCCCATTGGGCACTTTGTATCATGTAAAATAAATTTATTTAGAGTAAAAAGAGTCAAATTTCCTCCTCCAAGACCATGTCAGCCTGCAAGAATGGAAGTCGGCCTACAAGCGACAAGTCAGCCTCATGAAGAGCAACTTGACCTCACAAGAAGCCTATATATATAAGAGCTTGACCTCACAAGAAGCCTATATATATAAGAGCTTGAACTCATTTGAAGAAAGCATAAGTCAAGTTTCATAAAACACAAGAAAATGAGACCTAGAAGAAGCGAAGAAAAGGAGAATATAAGGAAAGAAAGTCGAAGTTTTGGAAGCTTGTTTTTGGGTTACACACTCCACACGTGTGAAGGTTTTAAGGTACATATTGTAGCTACAAATCTGAAGTTTCAAACCTCTAATCAAGACAAATTTTGGTGTCATAGAGATCAAGTGTACAAGTTGAATTGCCAAGAAAGAAGAACTAATCTCAGCGAAGGAGAAAGGAGGAAAAATTAACCATCATTTTCTCACACGTGCCAAATTAGGGTTTTTGTAGTAGAGGCCGAAAATTTCAGTGTTGTAACAACAACAAAATTTCTGAAGAAGAGGCTGAAATCTGAAGTTCTGAAGCAGGTTGACTTGGGTTTGACTTTGTGAGAAGCAAGCTCATCAAGAAGAGGTTTGACTTGGTCTTGGAGGGGTCTTTGACAAGAGTTTTAGGTCTTGGAATTTGTCATTTGAAGATTTTATAAGAAGAGAAGAATTCCTATGGGTTTTCCTCTCAAGAGGAGAGGTTTTGGCCCTAGCTAGCAACCTATATTTTGTGTCCTCTTGTATCATTGATATTCATAGTTTGGTAGGTGTTTGATGAAAAGAATACTATAATAATCAAGTAAAGAAGAAGTTAACTACAAAGTACATCAAATTAAGTAAAAGAACATCACAAACAATTATCAAAGTAAGAGAAATCAACCTAATATAGCTGTCCTTGATTTCTCAACAAACCCTTAAGAATTGGAGTTGATCCTCACCTCTGGCATTAAGAAATTTAATTATTCTATTTGCAATTGATGCCTTGTTCCCTAACTCTTGTTGGATCTTATCTGTTTCCTTTTTTGCAATCTTCAATAAATCCGCTTCATGACAAATTACTACAAATGAATCCCATAAATCGGAAATATAATTAACAATATCTTTCCATGGTATTCTTTTGGTTTCTATTAATGGTCATGTGCTAAACAATGGTTTCTTATACAAGTCAATTTGACTTTGTAGGGAAGCTTTTTGCTTAAGTTCATTAGTAAGAATATTACTTTTATTTTTCAATTCCTGATTGGCCTATGTCAATGCATCACTCTTAAAATGCACTAACTTCTTTAAATTTTCAATTTCTTAATCTTTCAAAGTGATTGATGACATTGTCTTTGCTATTTTTTCCAAAAGGATCCGCCTCTGTTACTTTTGTTTTTGAGCTAGTTACTACACATTTATGTTTTGCCTTCTCCTTTAGCAAACTTTCAATTTGAACTTCAAACTTTTCCAATTGTTTATTTAGTTTAATAATTAATGAAAGCAACTTCTCCTCTTTTTGCACTACTTCCAACGTTGGAGTTTGAACATGCTCTAGCACTAGCATATTGAGTTTTTTCTTTAACAATTCGATATCTTTGTCTATGGAATTTATCAAATCCTGAATTGAAGTTGAGTCATTTAGGTCTGCTCCTAGATTGATAATAATGTTCTCTAGATTTCCAATTTTCATATGTTTAGTTATAGTAGAGATCTTCTCCTATTTAGGTTGATTATTTACCTTACTCAGTAAATTTTCAAGTCTAGCAACGCTTGCAATTGAACTTAATAGACTTATACATAACATCTCCCCTATTTGTCTATGGAGATCCATCTAATCAACCACATGGATATATTTTAGGTCAATTGTGAGCTTGGAGGTTTTGTAATCCTCTATAGTCTTAATGATCTAGGATTTTGGCTCTAAGATTTCCATTTGGAGCTAAACTTTTTCATAATATAGGGATGATAAAAATATGGTTTGTGAAGTTGTGCCCTATTTCCAAAGCTCATGTAAGCCTCCTACCTTAATTTTGCAATTCTATTCTTAATTTCCATAAATTGTGAGAAAATAATTCCTTGCGTAGAAGTAGCAACTAACATACTCGATGATGCTACTCCAGATCCTAGAGCAGAAAAGGTAACAATTCTAGATTTAAATCAGGCTTGCTTGATACAACAACCTCACTTGATGTAGCTCCTATGACTAAAACTTCTGACTCCTCTAATCTCTACCTCTTTCACTCTGAATTCTAAGTCCTTTGATTCAGACGCTGACTATTGAGTCTCTATAAATACCATTTTCAACTCCTTTTCTTTTTGTTGAGGAGATTCGAGCAAGTCTAACATTGGTGGCTGCTTTGTTGTAATAGTCTTCTGTGCAATTGTTGCAGGATCCTGCTCCCAAAACTCCCTGTTAACATACTGCTCTCCGACAAGCTTTGCACATGTTTATAAACAACTTGTTTTTGTTCAATCCTTTTACTTGAAATTATTCCATGAGTGTCATAGTGTCAGACCTCTCCTTATGGAAACTTCAATTCCTACATCATGATTTCGACTTCTATAGCTACTGCCCTAGTATTTGCAAAGTGAGTCGCCATATTTTATTGCAAGTCTTTTATATGACACACTGTTCCTAAACTGACTCACTTTGCTAAAATTGCTGCAAAGTGAGTCATATTTTATAGTAAAGTGAGTTAGTTTAGGAATAACGTGGAATATTGTTATATCAGTGGTTGGATCTTCATGTGGGGGAGAGAGTGCTTCAGAAGAAGATTCCACATATTGATCCAGTATAGGAATCCTCCCTTCAAGATATGGAATCTCATTATCAAACTCTTGAAAATACATTGCATGTCCGAATCTATCTAAGTGATCAAGTTGTCGCTCAACAACATTGTCAATCTTGGAAGATTCAAGAAAGATCACATCTCTAGATATTATAAACTTCTTATTCACTTCATCATAGATACGGTATGGTTTGGAGGTATTTGAGTACCCCAAGAAGATACATTTGTGACTCCTTACACCGAGTTTGTTTCTTTGTTCCTTGGGTATCAAGGTATAATAGGTGTAACAAAAAACCCCGAGATGTCTCACCGAAGGAATGTGGCCATACCACATTTCATAGGGAGTCTTGTTTTTAATAGCATTAGATGGACACCTTTTCTTTATATACACAACACATAGAACTGCATGTTGCAGAAAATATTCTCACCATGACATTCTGCAATCAATGTGAGTCTATCACCACTCATACTTTCCTCCTTTGCAAGTCTTAAAAGTCCCTAAAACTCTGGTTCCGCACTTTCTCTTAGCATTACCTGCGGTCCCGCACCTACTGGTCATGTCCCCTGCGTACCTGACTGCTCTGTCTCTGTGTAATGGGTGCGGACTCCTGTAAAAGTCAAAAAGGCACAAGTACATTCTTAAAAACTCACTTTGAGTCATTTCTGGAAGCTTCTAGAGGGAATCTTGAGGTGGCAAGTCCGCTCATTTAAGGTTCATGCATCCCATACCTAAAGGAGCTAACCCCTTGATGTGAGGAGCTTATCCCTTTGAAGGAGGACTCTATCCCTTCATAGGTGGACCTGTAACCTCCTTCCTTTGCACTATAAAATGAAGCATTGGGCTGGTTACTGGAGAGGTTGAAAGCTGAATATTTTTGAGGGTAAATGCTGTTGGAATTTAGTCTTCCTAATTAAGCTTGAGAGGAGAGATTACATACCTTTTGATCTCATTGGGAAGAGTGTGAGGCTTGTCAAAGTAGAGGAGATTCTTGCTTGGACCCTGGGAGGAGCTTGTACAACATCAAGGCACCAAAGGTTGTAAAGTTTCTTCTTTGTTCAAAGTTAATACAATCAAGTTTATTTTTCTCAATAAGCTGCCTTTTATGGTTTATTTCATGGATTCCTTGATCACCATGATGAATATGATTTATTAGCTATGCAGGTGTTATTTGATGTGTGCTTGTTTGTGTTTGCAGGTTCTTAAAAGGAAACTCATTCAGACGATCGAAGCGTGGCTGCCACAAACTAGCATTGGACTTAAGGTAGGGTCTAAAACACCTCTTGGTTTTTATTTATAAATCGCAATATTTAGAGAAAGATAGATTTGCTTGTTCTACTTGTCGCTAGATATATGTTGATACTAGGGAGATCGGTCTTGTCCGCAAGAACGATTTATCCGGCCGACAAATTGGTGACTCTGCTAGGGACTTGAATTTGGTTTTTTGCTTTTCCTTTTTCTTTGACTTGAGAAACTTATCCCTATTTTTGGTTTTTGCTTGATGTGTGTGGGATTGGGTAGTTTTTAGGATCTAGAGTATATTTTGTTTTTTCCGAAATTTTGAAGAGGACCGCACTTTCTTTTACAAGATAGTGCGGACATCCCTGCACTGTTCCTTTAGTGCACAGAGCGATACCGCATCTGGTTCTACTGGAAGCTTGCGGACCCTGTTAAAATTTAAAAAAAAACTAAATTGTTTTTGTCCAGTTAAGTTTAGTTTTTATTTTCGGCTTTTAGTGCCTACCCAGATCTGCATGTGTTCTGTCAAAAAGCCTTGTTTATGAGTTTCTTTTAGCAAATTCTTCATCTCATCAATCTCCATTAAGTTAATTGGGTGTTTTGAGTCTCTTTTTTGAGAAATTCCTAATTTGATTTCCTTTGGTCATTACTTGGAGGTTTGTCTCGGTCTTTTCTTTGCTTTTGTTTTTGCAAAAAAATTTCCCCCTCATTCGTCTTGGGGGGGGGGGCTAAATTGTGTATGAGTGTTAATCGCCTTTGAGTGTTTTTATTTTTGATCTTTGGAACTCTCACCCAATTTTCTTGACTTGCACTTGATTGGTTCTTAGATTACATTAGAATCATCTTGTGTTTGAGAATTCTCTTGCATAGATCACATTTGCATAATTAGAATTCTCATTTTCAGAATATGAATGAAAAATGTGCATAGATTACATTTGCATACTTTTCAAGTGAATTGTGCATAGATTACAATTGCATAGTTTACATTCTGAAAAATCAATTGTAGATTTAGATCAGTTTTCTTTGATTTAAATTTACATATTTTTATGCTTGTTTTTAACACACAAAAATAAAAATAAAAACTGTTTTGGAATTGATTTGCATTAATTTTTCTTGATGAAATTAGTGCATTAGAGAATTTGTTATATTTTCTCTTAGTGATCAATTTTTTGCATTGTTGGAAGTGAATGGAAACTCTCTCCTTACTTTAGTTAGGATTCATCGAATTGAAAAGATTACATTATCATATTCGATTGCATTCAGTTTTGGGTCGGGTCATAACACCATTGGTTTCATATCCATTTACCCTTTTGAGTAATAACAACCTAAATAACACAGCACTTAATTAAAATTCATCTAGTAATTTTTACATTTTTAGGGCTCTTTCCACCAATCTAGCTTAGGCTAGTGTCTTGGAATAGGTTTTAGTTAACTCTCCAAGACAGTAAAACAAACAAGTAGTCGATCTTGCGGTAGGAAAAATTCCAATTGTTGCATGTATGCTCTGGGAAGCTCCTCCTAAAGGAGTCAAGCACGAGATCATATCTGAACCAGTGAGGTAATCAATCCTTCCTCATTGGGAACGACAACAGATATACACGTATTAAAAACGGTAAACCTTAGATTGACCATTGTCGAGGACCCTGGCGTCACTTGTTGGTAAACCTTGGATTATGTCAAGGAGCCTTCAAGGGGGTTGAGCTTCGTTACTTTGCCTTTGTGTGTGTATCAGATTGTAGACTTTTCCCCCAGGTATATTTGTTTCTGTTGGTAACCTTAGTGGCCATAATCTATAGGATTCTTTCCTAAGGTGACAGTGGAGGGAAGATCCCACTGTACCTGGAGCAGACGTCGACTAGCCTCACTTGGACTCTCTGGGGGGTTCTCTTCACTCGAGATGGTTTTGTGAAGAAACTTGTGCCAGTTTGTTTCATTAAGCAGGTTGTTGGGGTAACTGTTCCAATCGCCCTTTCTGTATTGAATTCTGCGACGTTGGATTTCATCACCAACTAGTGTTTTTAGTACGGAAAGTTACTCTTTGTGTGTGGTTTGACTCCTAGATTTGATAGCGCGTGTTAATTTGTTTGTTTTTACTTTTAGAGACCATAGGTGTGAATCGTGAATTTTAATTGTTAAGTGTGAATTGTGAATTGTTAATTTTAGTTTTAAATTGTTAATAAAATTCACTGAAGTTGAATATAATGGCAACCATTCCGGAATTTACCAACCAAGGAACCACTCTTAACAAGAATCCTAGTACTTTTCCTTGCTTTGGAAATGTTGGTCCTCCTTATATGGCTACTTTGTCATTACCTGGATTTATAATAGGTTTATCGATATGGTTATTTTCAATTTCGTTGGCCCCAAATACTCCAATTGTTCCACCTCAACCGAATGCTTCACCTCAACAAAGTTCACCATCTCAACATCACCAACCTTCTGTTGACCCTTTACCTTCTTTGCCTAATATTTCTTCCTCCATTTCTTCCTCTTCGCTTGGTAAAAGCCTTGACGCTAGTAACCAGGTGGCTAAGAAGAAGAAGAAAGGGAAGAAGAAGAAGAAGAAGAAGAAGCAAGATAAGGGAGAAGTCAACCAAACAACCATGGCTGTAAGTGTTAGTTGTGTTGAGGAAACCTCCAACATGCATCATAAACCCAAATACCCTTGCAGGCTTTGTAAGGGTGACCACTTCCTTATCAATTGTCCTGGTATTCCAAAGGTCTTGGAAGTATGGTCAGAAAAATCTCATCAACTTTCCATTAATCCATTAACCAGTGATAGTCAGGTTCCTGGGAAAAAGGGTAAAGTTAGGTTTCCTTGTAAGTTATGCAAAGGGAGTCATCAAACTCACATTTGCCCTCACATGGATGAAGCCTCAAAATTGTTGGAAAAACTTACTGTACCACAGCAATAATTTCCAATTGGTTACCGTAAACTTTCTCCCAACCTACCATCAACTGACGGAGTGATTGATCTAATTTCAAGTACAATCGATCCCACTCTTCCATTGGAGAGTGAAACTCATATCACTCAGGTTGATGATCCATTAGTTGATCAAGTGGTCGATTCAATTTCACATTCGATCGATCCCACTCTCCCTTTAGAGAGTGAACTTCATACCGCTCAGGTTCTTCTTGTTACATCAGATTCTTCTACACTGGGGGGCATTTCACCTGTTTCTACAGAACCCCCTCCAAGTACTGAGGTCTTTTCCTTTGATTGGAATAGACTGACAGAACCTCGTCTTCCTTCCTCCATCCCTTTCCAAATCATTGTCAAGGCTGGTGGTAGGGACATACACCGCACACAGGTAGATGAAGGTGCTTCTGTTAGTATTTTATCCTCAACTTCTTGGAAAGCTTTGGGTTCCCCTCAGCTTGTCCCTATTACGCAGAATTTGAAAGCTTTTAATAGAACCATTAGTGAACCTTTAGGTATCCTTCCTAAGTTTTCTATTACCTTGGAAGGTAAAACTGTCTATATTGATCTTAAGGTAGTTCGGGTCCCTGGGATTTCAATTTACTCCTCGGGCGAGACTATGTTTATGCAATGAAAGCTGTCGTATCGACACTCTTTCGTGTGATGTCTTTCCCTCACAATGGAAATATTGTGACTGTAGACCAGCTTTCGTTCCCTAGTCTTGTTTCAACTACCAATTATATGACACCCCTAAATGTTCCTGATTCTAAAGTGGTATCTACCCCGCCACGGGTTATTATGTGGCAACTAGTCCCATGTTTTTAGTTACTGATGTAAGTGAGCTTCTCACTGTTTTCTCATCTTCCTTTGATTTAGATTCGGTAATTGACATGGAAAACTCTATGGGATTACTTGAACGCGATGTTCTTATCCCTTTTGAGTCCCTTGACATGTGTTCCTTCCAGAGAACTATTCTTGCTTCTGATGAAGACCTCTTGGAAGCCATAATTAGTGGTTTTTGAGGAAATTTCCTTTTACTGTGTCAACCTTGTTAAAAAATGAATCAGTTGTTTCGAGGAAAGTTCCTTTTACTGTGTCGACCTCGTTAAAAAACAAATCAGTGAGTTTGAGGACAGTTCTTTTCCTGTGTCAACCTCGTTAAAAAATGAATCAGTTGGTTAGAGGATAGTTCCTGTTACTGAGTCAACCTCGTTAAAAAATGAATCAGGTATGAGGACAGTTCTTTTCCTGTGTCAACCTCATTAAAAAAAATAAAAAAAATGAATCAGTAGGTTATATAGGTAGATTGTAGAGAGTAGACATGAGCATAGTTCTTTGTCTTGTTTCAAGCTCGTTAAAAAATGAAACAAGGAGTCTTGAGCATAGTTCCTTGTCTTGTGTCAAGCTCGTTAAAAAAATGAATCAATGATTTTCGAGCATAGTTCCTTGTCTTGTGTCAAGCTCGTTTAAAAATGAAACAAGGGTTTCGAGGAAAGTTCTTTTTACTGTGTCGACCTCGTTAAAAAATGAATCAGTGAGTATGAGGACAGTTCTTTTCCTGTGTCAACCTTATTAAAAAAAAATGAATCAGTAGGTTATATAGGTAGATTATAGAGAGTAGACATGAGCATAGTTCTTTGTCTTGTGTCAAGCTCATTAAAAAATGAAACAAGGAGTCTTGAGCATAGTTCCTTGTCTTGTGTCAAGCTCGTTAAAAAATGAATCAAGGATTTTATGAGCATAGTTCTTTGTCTTGTGTCAAGCTCGTTAAAAAATGAAACAAGGAGTCTTGAGCATAGTTCCTTGTCTTGTGTCAAGCTCGTTAAAAAATGAATCAAGGATTTTATGAGCATAGTTCCTTGTCTTGTGTCAAGCTTGTTTAAAAAATGAAACAAGGGTTATGAGGATAGTTCTTTTCCTGTGTCAACCTCTTTAAAAAATGAAACAGCTCCCTTTTCAAGTCGAGTCTTTTCAAGATCTTGAAAGTAAACCTTCATTCCATCCACCTGGTTGAACGCAATGAAGCTTGGGGGGCATGTACCTAGATTTGTGTCATTATGTTGGGGGCATGCGAACTTATAACAAGCATAGTTTTTTGTTTCAAGCTTGCGTAAACATGAAACTGAATCCAAGCAGAGTTCTCTCTGGTTCAAGCTTGTGTAAAGATGAACCCATACCCATTTTACATCTCGTGATTGCTGTCTTTATCTGCTAAATTCTGTTAGATGAGCCTTGGTTGTTTTCATTCCATAGCCACCATCTCTTTAGCTGATCATATGCTTTCACTTGGTTGTTTACCCTTCCTGAGGGACCGCATCTATGAGTGGTTTTGTTAGCCAGCCTCTTAACCATTACATAAACATGAAACCGAATCCAAGCAGAGTTCTCTATGGTTCAAGCTTGTGTAAAAATGAACCCATATCCATTTTACATCTCGTGATTGCTGTCTTTATCCGCTAAATTCTGTTAGATGAGCCTTGGTTGTTTTCATTCCATCGCCACCATCTCTTTGGCTGATCATATGCTTTCACTTGGTTGTTTACCCTTCCTGAGGGACCGCATCTATGAGTGGTTTTGTTAGCCAACCTCTTAACCATTACATATTTTTTGAGCAGTTCCACCATTGTCGGAACTAGTTGCTACCCTTTATACCACTCGTTCCTCTAGGACGAGTCCTCTTTAAGCTCTTTTTTGACTCGTAAAATATGAAAAGATTGCCGAGTTTTTCCCTTTTTAACTTGTTAAAACGAAATTAAAAGACGGTCCACTTACAGCTCTTTTCTGACCGTATAAACATGAAAAGATTGCTGGATTTTGTCATTTCAAATTCGATATTGGTTATAAAACGATGTGTCTTTGATCACTTTTTTACTTTTTCGGATCAGAGACACTAATTATGAAAAGTAATCCTTGATCGTAATGGTCAAGCGATTCTCTCAAGTATTATTTTATACTTTTTCGGGCTTGGGAGACACAAATTTACGAAAAAGGACAACCATGGAGTTTTCTTAAGTTTTTCTTCTGACTCCCTAAAATTGAAAAACGTCGAGTTTCTCCTATACTGGACTCGTTAAAATTAACAGTAAAGTACCTGTTCAATTTCAAACAGGAACGGACCACTCCTTCTTAGGGTTCGAATTTTAAACTAAGTTGGACTCATCCAAAGGATGAACTTATAACCAAGCAAATGTTATCCTCCTCAAGCTTGTCAAAAATAAAGAGGTACTTGCCATAAATGGTGGGGGAAAAGAGAGAAAAATGAACCTGTTTGTTATACTTTGTGTCTCAGAAAAACATTCAACCACTCTTGAACACGACACTATTTTATTCACCTAGGTTGGGAAATCCTTTGCCTAACAGTTAATCAAACCATATTGAAAGTCTTCAGCCGGTTTCTGGGTATTAGCTTTGGGTCAATTGTCACCAAATCATCTACAGTGTCGTTATGTGTTCAAGAGGTCAGTTCAAATAAACCATTCATCTGTAAAATATCTGTCATCCATCTTGACCATCCCTGAGTTAGTCCTTGCAAATATATTTCTTCAAACTTGATCTATGATTTCGTGTTGTGGGCTTGCCTACGATGGATCGCTTTCTATCGACTTCAGCTCATTATCTAGAAAGATGATCTAGAAATCGTCAGTACCTTGGAATCTGCATGCCTCAATGGCAGGTTTCTCGCCTTCGACGACAGGTTGCATCATTGACCTTCGATCAAAGGATTCTGTGACATGTTCAACATCAACTCATCTATTCACATTTCATGGATTGTACTGAGTACTTTGAGAACCATTGACATTACTGGTGGTTTCTCTCACACTTGTTAACAGTTCACATCATTGATTGGTAATCAAGTGGTTTCTACCATGTTTTACTTCGACACATTCATTCACATGGATAGAATCGTACTATTTCGGGAAGTAGAAATCAAGACCCTGGATTTAGTTTCCACCATCCAGGCTGCGAAGAATTTTGTTATTCATTATACAGTGGACTATTCATAAACAGATGGCTATGCCCATATTGTGTCTACATATGTCTATACTTGTGATGTATTAAAAAATCATTCCTATATCAGAGCAGTTTAGTTAGTTCTCTAGTTAGTTTTGATCTGAGTATGGGAATGCCTACCTCAGCGATGATATGTTCACATATATATATTTTTTATTGAATGTTTTTACAGGTTCCAACCAGGCTGTCCACAGGATGATCCTTGAAATGATAAAGTACTTCACTCTTCTTAGATGACAAATATTATCCTCATCTATTACAGACTTCGCACTTTAAGGGGCAATCTGTTGCACAAAATATTGTCACCATGACATTCTACAATCAGTGTGAGTCTATCGCCACTCATACTTTCCTCCTTTGCAAGTCTTAAAAGTATCTAAAACTCTGGTTATGCACTTTCTCTTAGCATTACCTGCAGTCCCGCACCTACTGGTCATGTCCCCTGCATACCTGACCGCTCTGTCTCTGTGTAATGGGTGCAGACCCCTGTAAAAGTCAAAAAGGCGCAAATACATTCTTAAAAACTCACTTTGAGTCATTTCTGGAAGCTTCTAGAGGGAATCTTGAGGTGGCAAGTTCACTCCTTTAAGGTTCATGCATCCCATACCTAAAGGAGCTAACCCCTTGATGTGAGGAGCTTATCCCTTTGAAGGAGGACTCTATCCCTTCATAGGTGGACCTATAACCTCTTTCCTTTGCACTATAAAATGAAGCATTGGGTTGGTTACTGGAGAGGTTGAAAGCTGAATATTTTTGAGGGTAAATGCTGTTGGAATTTAGTCTCTCTAATTAAGCTTGAGAGGAGAGATTACATACATTTTGATCTCATTGGGAAGAGTGTGAGGCTTGTCAAAGTAGAGGAGATTCTTGCTTGGACCCTGGGAGGAGCTTGTACAACATCAAGGCAACAAAGGTTGTAGAGTTTCTTCTTTGTTCAAAGTTAATACAATCAAGTTTATTTTTCTCAATAAACTGTCTTTTATGGTTTATTTCATGGATTCCTTGATCACAATGATGAATATGATTTATTAGCTATGCAGGTGTTATTTGATGTGTGCTTGTTTATGTTTGCAGGTTCTTAAAAGGAAACTCATTCGGACGGTCGAAGCATGGCTGCCACAAATTAGTGTTGGACTTAAGGTAAGGTCTAAAACACCTCTTGGTTTTTATTTATAAATCGCAATATTTAGAGAAAGATAGATTTGCTTGTTCTTCTTGTCGCTAGATATCTGTTGATACTAGGGAGATCGGTCTTGTCCGCAAGAACGATTTATCTGGCCGACACTGCATTAGCCCAAAACATCAGTTTAACTTTCTTGAAAAACATCATGGTATGTACCATATTTAAGATTGTCATGTTCATTATTTTAGGTACTTCGTTCTGTTGGGAATTATAAGGCACGATTGTTTGATGTTTGACCCCATGTTGGAGAAGATAGTTTTCAAATTCATTTGATATATTCTTTTCCATTATCAGTATGAATATATATAATATGAGATTGTGTATCATTTTCAATCTATGCATGAAAATTCTTGAATGTTTCAAACGCTTCAGATTTGTTCTTCAATAAATAAACCCAACACATTCTGGTGTAGTCTTCAATAAATGTCATCATATATTTATTACCATTTGTAGAAGGAACATGAATTAGGCTACATAAATCAAAATGAAAGAGTTCAAATTTTATATGTGCTCTGGAATGAGAATTATGAAAAGTTTGTTTGTTGTTCTTTCCTAGGATACACACATCATATTGCTTAAGTTTCCTAGGAATTGTAGGCAAACCAATAACACAGTTTTTCTTCAACAAATGAAGGTTTTCATAGATCAAGTGTCCAAATATAGCATGCCATAAAAGACTTGATGGAAATGTAACTTCATCATAGTGAGAACTATATGAAATGTTCTATGCATGAGCAAAGGTTCCTTACAACTTGAGAAGTTTTTATTCTTCTATCCCAGTCATGACAAGTGAGTGATCTGATGCTTTTTTGACCTCAACCTTGCCATCAAATATATGAATGGAGTGTCCTAGCTAGCGAATGTGGACCAAAGACAACAAGTTTATCCTCAGGTCCGCGAGGGATAAATAATTGTGTAGAAGAAAGTTTGGAAGACTAGGAAATTTGAGCCTGATGATGCCAAGCCCCAATGGCTTGAGTTTTGACTTGTCTACAAAGTACACTGCTCCATCAACATTATTAGTGAATTCTTCAAAGAAATCTCTTCTGAAAGTCATGTGCCAAGTTTCTCCTAAATCAAGCAACCAAGCATCTTTCCATGAAGCAAGTGAAGCATTGAATAAGTCTTCAGTGACTCCATTTTTGCAATGTGCCACAACATAGTGAGTGGACTCAGGTGTTTTGCCTTTCCATTTGTTAGGCGTTTTACCTTTTCCTTCATTTCTTTCCTACTAAATTTTATCCCAAGGCACCTTACATGTGGAAGCATCATGTCTGTATCTATTGAATCATATGCAATGAAGATTAGACCTTTCTCCTTGGAAATGTATGTCTTCCTTGCCTCTAAAATTCTTCCTTCCTCTTCCTCTTTGGCCACCTATTCCTATATAGTAATCATGTGCATGATTCTTCTGTTTTTTGTGTAAGGCACAAAGATTCTTTAGTAGATTGAGGAGTTGTATTCTTCCCAAAATCATTCTCCTTCTCAACAAACTTCTTCTCAAGGGAGTCAAAGTTAATCTCCTTAAGGTTTCCACTTACTTGAAATGACTCAAGATAATGAGAATAGGTGGGATTTAGTGCCTTGACATAAGCTATGAGAGGAATATCTATTTCAAAAACAATGGATTTTATGTCATGCATAATGAATCTTACTTTTGATACTAAGGCAAGAGGGTCATCATTTTTCAATTCAAGATTGAACAACTTAATCATCAATTGAACAACTTCAAGTTCAGAGTGTGAGTCATATAATTCCATCAACTTCTTTAAGGCTTCAAAGGCATTTGAAAATGGGAAAATATGTCGACTCACCTCTTCATTTATTGACGTTGAAATCAAGGCATATGCCTTGTTTTTCTTGTTTTCACAAATGACAAGCTCCTTATCCGAAGTAGGTTTTTCAAGTGCATTGTCTATTTCTCCTTCATAAATTCTTTTCCAAAGTCACTTGAATTTGAGGGTGTGTTTTATTTTCGTGGACCACTCATGGTAGATATCTCTACCAGTGAGAACTACTCCCATTATGAGAAGAGCGAATGCATCATCAAAAGAGTGCCTGCTTTTTGGTTTCCAAAATAATTACAACCTGTTGTAGCTGCTACAAAAACCCTCCAAAATTTTTCTTTAGCTTCATTTTGGAGCCTCCTGTTGAGGGCTCAAAAATTGGGTCTCCAACAAGGGGGATAACCACCCGGTCTGGACCTTAAAGCAGCTCCTTTTTTGTTTGGAATGGTGGCTCCTACTGGGGATGATGGGACCAGTTTCCCAATTTGCTTATGATGGGTGTACTAACGGAATGATGTTTTTTTTTTTGGGTTTATGGGGTGAATGCTTGTTCTAAATCTAGTCTATCTTTTAACTATCATATGCAATCTATTCTAATGAAAGAAAACATCTAATTTTAAACTATCCCGGGAGTAACATTTCATTTATGCGATCTAAAATAATTTCTAACGGCAATTGATAATATAAATCATTCAATCACTATGAGAAAAGAATCCATTAAAAATGATTGTTTCGTATAAAAAGTTAGCCGAAACAATTATGAGAAACATATCGCATAAGAGTTATTCATATACTCAGCATAAAAATTAAGTTATCACCATACAAAAGTGCAATAATGACAACTAAACATTCAGACTTTCATATATCAATAACTGAAAATAATTTATCACTTGGCACATAAGTAAAAAGTATTAGGAGATAAAAATACCATTGGTAATAAGTTCTACTCATGAGCTGCAACAATATAGATTTATCTTCAAATCACTCAACATCCACTAAGAGTACAAAAGTGCATTTCAGTAGCAGACATCAAACTCATATAAAAATAAATCTCGTTCCATTCATTTTATCAAAACCTCCTCAGTGGGGGGAAAACTGCACGTTCTGAAGAATTGTTTTTGATAAAACTCTGGACCCCTCTCCAAATGCAATGAGAGGGGTTAAATACTACTCTATGAAATCTAAAAATAAATATTACAAAAATATATGAGGAGGTTTAAATGACCTGCCTCATTTTAAGCAAAAATGAACTAATAATAAAACTAAACTGTATCTATGATAAATCCTGCATCTGCTCCTTTAAATTGCAAATATCCAACATCGGTTTCAAAAGCGTCGGTTGGCCGACTTCAACTTTTAACTGTCTTACAAATATGGCGTTGGCAAGAGCTGGCACTATCTTCTTGGCAGAGGTTATGAGGCATTTCAAGGTCATCCATTGGCTATGTGGCTTTACCAGGTACTGCCAGTATGTGTCCCAGTTTAACTTGTTTACCTGTTTAATCAACTCTACCTTTTCTTCTACTGTTTGTTTCCACTTTGTTTGAAGCTGTTGTGCCTTTGGAAGGAAGCCTAGGGTAGTCTCTGATATCAAATTGGCCTTGTGCAGATTTTCATTTATGCACTCAATGACATTGTTTGCTACTGTTGCTGCCTCTTCCATCGCCTGTTCTGCTTCTTTAAGCTAGGAATCCCATTTCGCAAATAACATTTCTTTGTGCGATTCGTCAATTCGGGGCAATTCCGCTCTTTTCCCTTCTTCTGATCTTTGACAGTTCAAGAAATCTGAAATCTTCTTAAGAATTGAATCATAATCAAGTCGTAAATCTACAACTTGATTTGTAGTATTATCACTTACTTCAAAATGGGAATTCCATTGTGAGATCATTTGACAGAGTAATTATTCCTGTTGCAAGAGCTGGGAATTAAGAGCGAGTGCTTCTGTGATAAACTCCCCAATCTTAGGATCATTCTTATGCAGTTCTATCATAGCTTGTAACTGTTCTTCTTTATTGGCCAATTTGCTTTGATGATCCAATTGCATCTGCTAGAAGTCCTGCTGGAGTTTTGCCAATTGTATCTCTGCTTCTTGAATGACGCTGAGTTGCTGTAGTTGTTGTTCTAAAAACAAAATCCTATCCCCTTTCTCTTTTAGTAGCATTTGAACTTCTGTTGCTTTATCAATTGTTGCCGAAGCATACGCTCTTGCGATCTGAGAGAGCCTAGTTAGATTTTCCGATGGGTCTGTAGTTGGGTCCTTCCAAAGAACATCCAGAGGTTCATCCTCTGGAGTGAGCACGACATCTATTTTTCGTTTCTTCCTTTGTCTCCTGACAACAGCCTTATGTTGAGGGCTATAAAATACGTCTAGAGGAGGAATCTCCTCTATCTTTAGTACAATTTCAGATGACGGAGCAACAGGAATATGCTCCGTTTCCTGAGTATTGATAGTCCCTTCTACCACCATTTCTGTGGCTATCTCTCTTGGGTTTGTCAGTGGCTTTGCGCTCTGTTCCTCAGTGTTGATTAACTTATTAAAATTCTCCCATTCCCCTTCTAGATCCACTACAAGTGGCTTTGTTGGCTTTGTAAGGGGAGTGGGAATTTCAGCTTGTTTCGGTGACAAAACCTGCTGGTCAAGCTTCTCTGTAGATTGAGCTGTGTCTCTAATTGACCGCACTTCTGCTGTGTTCACTCTTGGACAGATTATCGAACTTTTCAGCTGATTCTTTTCTGGAATTTGATTTAGACTTCTCTTCTTTTGAACTACCACTTATGCTAACACTGGGAGTAGGCTCCCTTATTGGTTCAAAGAGCAATTGGTCTAATGGGACCTTCGTTAACCTTTGCTTTCTATAATTGTCAAACTTTTGGAGTTTTTCTTGGTCAAATTGAATTCGTGCCATATGTAGAACCTCTCTGAAAGTGTTCTTCTGCAGAAAGAGATTGTCAAAGGGATCTTTTTCATTGGTAAACACTTTTATTTTAACCATTGTAGTAAAATTACTTACAACACCAAAGGGATCATATTGCCTCCCCGGGAACTTTGGTAGTTGTAAACATAGCATATTATCAACCTCTTTAAAAGCATGACCTAAGTCAAATAATGCAAAAGCTCCGCATACTATAGGAAATTGAGGCCAAATGGCCTTCTTAGAATCTTTCAGTACTTTGCTCATTCCCCCAACACCACAGGTCTGGTAGGCTATTTCCCTGGCCATTAGTTTGTCAGGGACATAAAAAGGAAGCACATGGGGTGAAGCAATGCTTCCAAACACCCTGATGTATGTGAACAACTCCTCCCCAAACCACCTTCCCACAGGGAGAATGTCAACTTCATCTTCTGGGGAAAATCTTGGGGTGTCTTTATTGTAGAGCATTTTATGAATAGGGAGCATAACTCCATGACAAATCTTGTAAAAATGTGGGATGAAATTGGATTCCCACAATACTTTGTGATAAACCTGAATGGGAAGAGGATTTTGTACTGTCCACTTCCATCCCATAATAGGAAAATCAGAGACAAAACAAATGGCGTCCATGACGTAGGCACTCAAAAAGAATGGGGGGTAAACCCTTGAAGTAAAACTTCTTTTAGTTCGATATCCTAAAATAGCAGAGGCTAAATTATCTGATAAAATTTGGGCCCAATCCATTATGGTGGCATTGGTAGCCACATCCAATAGAGGTAACCACTCTGATGAAAACTTATTGATGTCTGGTCTCCCAAACAATCTACACAACATTGTAGCAACAAAACAATAAGGAGAAGAAAGAGAGCCAGTGGCGTACATACCATTTTTATCCTTCTTCAATCTTTCCTCGTTGTTTGACCAGTGCTTTGTGCAATCTGCCAAGTCTTCGTTCTCCTTGGCAAACTTTTCTACAAACTGCTTGTTGTAGCTAGCCTGGGGTTCTGGCAAGTGATACATGCATCTCAAATTGCTTGGGGTAAATGACCCCATGACTTGTTGACTGGCCGTCTTGAACTCTCTATCAGATATATCTGCGTGATCTATAACCCATTTCACCATATCAGTGTAGGGGAGTATCTTTGGCCTCACAGCAATACGGTGTAGAAACGAGCATGCAAGCTCAGTTAGGGATGCTTCAGAAGAGCCGTGTCCATCTGCTGTAACTGTAACCTTCATAATCCTCGGGTTTTCCTCTTCTAACAATTGGTACATGGCTTCCCAGGTAGATATCCCTATGTCCCTAGTACAAGTGGTGTCTGTGAATAATGGAGTCATTTCTGTTTTCTCAGATGTAGGTGCCTTGCCTTTCTTCCCCATTTCATCATGTATTACATTCTGCGTACTCTTCCTGAAAATTGCAAGCAGAGAGCAAGGATATGATCAAGATGCTAGTGAATACAGGAAATATCAATAGAAAGACAAAAATAAGGTGACGGGAAAGCTTTAATTCTTAAATCATATCAAAGATATCACCTTGCGTCAAATGGTCCTTTACCCTGATCCAAATCGTTTTTTAATAAATGACCACTAATGGACCGTTAAGTTAAAATTTAATGTTCATAACTTTGCATCGAACGACGGAAAGTATTGTCATAGAACTCTGAGCCCTTAGATTTGCGATAAAAGCGATTTTGCGATTTGCTTCCCAACATCGCAGATCGCAATATCGCAAAACCTATTATCATTAAAAACCATTGTTTCGTCGGGCGACTGGGATATGCGATTTGCGAGAGGCTATTGCATTTCGTGATATTTGGATGTTTTATATAAAGTAGCGTCGCAGAATTTGGAATTTGCAATGCGATGAGGTTGTAAGACTTTGTGATCTCGCATTCTCGCGAATTGCATTTTCAAGGAGTTACTTTTATAAGAGATGCCTGCTGTGATCTTTTGCGATGCAATAATATCATTTTAAAAGTGGGGTTTTCAAAGCTTCTCTTAATATTCGAGACTTTCCGCTTATAAAGCTTTTCTTAGGTCTTGTGGTCATATAACGCTTTTTTATAAGGAAACACATAGTTTGTGATGTTTTATGCGCTTGGAGTATGAAAAGGTAAATTTACATGTTTTAGCAAGTTCCACTTTGATATCTTGTTTTATTCTAAAAACAAAAGACAACATTAAATGCTAAGATTTGATTTTTTTGGAAGGGTCCCCATTTATTAATGTTATTGCTAACACTAATAAAAAGGGGGGTTGTTGATGGTCACAACAATTGGCGATTCACTTGAAAGAACCAGTTATCTCTGATGATTTTTTGAATTTTCTAAAACTTCTAAAATAGAAATGGTTTTGAAAATCAAACTTTATTGTAGAAATATAAGGTAAACAGTGCTATTTACTAACAACAACATCTTGTTCCAACTATCCTTATTCTGATTATCTTCTTCCCAAAGTTAGTCATTGTACTTACATCAATCATTACTTGGTTTGTAAAGATAAAAACAAAGATATCTCCTTAGATCAGTTTAGGTGTACTCATTTGTCGTAGGTAGAGCCTCTGCTGCCAGTAGGCATCCATAGCCTCGACAAGGTTACCTGTTACCCAACAATGATCCAGTATCCTACTTAAGAGGCATGCAATTTTCAAAGATAAATCCTCATATACACTTATTGCTTTTTCTTTTCCTATTTTTCTTTTAATTCTTAAAGAACAATGTCTTGGTTTGGTGGCAAAAATTGGTAGTGCCATTCACTTGATTTATAACTTAACTGAACAAGCTGGCTCATGATGAGACCCCTTGTATTTTGATTGAAACAATCTCAAGCCATTACCTTGTTTTGGTATGCAGTTTGGCAATGTTAGTTAGTTATAATTTTTATGATCATGATAAGTCGGCACTTGATGAGACCTATTATTATTTAAGTTTAAAGTACATAGTTGGATTACTCTTTGAATCTCGCAATTTCCTAAAGTGGGGAGGAAGTCATTGGTTTCTTAAGAATTCTTCTGGACAACAATTGTAGAGTTTAAAAATAGCTTTTCTGTAAAGAATCTTTGTCTTGTTATTGATACCTTTTATGCCTGATGTGAGGAAAAATTCTTCTTAAGGTTGATTTTAACCAAAACTTGCATAATTGAAACAAAAGAATAAGTAAAAAATATTTCAGAATAATAACACTTGACCCTATGTTTCAAAAATAAAGATTAATTTTCCTAACCACTTCCACTTATACAAGCGAAAAAACAAAATTGACAAGAGACACTATTATTTTCGTGGAAACCAAAAGTAAACATTTTCAACCTGTTTTATTATCAAAAAGAAAACTAAACTAAAAACAATAATCTACAAAAAAATAGAAGAGATCATCTTCTATGGGAAATATTTTTTAAGGATCTGTCCATTGACAGGTAAAGACTCTCTTTTCCCTGCTAAATCTTATAACATGAAAGTCAATGAACCTATGATTTCAACAATTTGGAATGGTCCAAGCCACATCCATTGGAATTTAGTAATCTTTCCTTTTTCTTCATGGGCTTTATCCCATTTCAATACTAAGTCTCCAAGCTGAAAAACTTTTCTAGATACCAAGTTTGAATCAAAAGAAGCCTTTACTAATTGTTGATGATGCGAATGGGTAATTCTGGCCTTTTCTCGTTCCTCTTCAAGCTTAAGGATCTGCAATTGTCTTAATTGCAAGGATGAGGAAGGGGTTTCTTCAATGAATTGAACTAAGGCTAAAGAAGGAATAACTAGATTAGTTGGGAGGACCACTTCTTTCCCATAAAATAAATTAAAAGGAGAAGTGCCAATAGAAGTTTTCTGAGTTATTCGATCTGCCCAAAGAGTGTACATTAAAGACTTATGCCAGTTTCTATGATTTTGATCAATAGTCTGTTTAATGATTCTAATAAGGTTTTTGTTTGTTGATTCATCCAACCCATTTCCTTACGGATAATAATTGGCAGAATACTTAAGCTTAAAACCTCTTTTGAGTGCAAATTCAGTCATAGCATTACCTGAGAAATATGATGCATTATCGAACATTAAAGCAGAAGGTAAGCCAAACCTGGTAATTATGAATTGATCTATAAATTCAATGATACTCTCAGAGTTGGCTGACTTGAGTGGAACTGCTTCTACCCATTTGGTAAAGTAATCGGTAGCTGTAAGGATGTACTTATGTTGTTTAGAAGAGTGAGGAATGATCTCACCTATTATATCTAATCCCCATTGTTCAAATGGTTGATCGATGTTGACCGGCTGTAATGGCAACGATGGTTTCCTCTGTCTTCCAGCAGCAGTTTGACAAATCTGACATCTTCTTACATAGCTATGTGCATCCTTAAATAATGTTGGCTAGTAGTAGCCTGCGCGCAAGATTTTGTGTGCTGTCACATCTCCTACATAATGTCCACCCGCTGGTCCGTCATGAAGTTCCTGCAATAATTTTTCAGCTTCAGATTTCTCAAGGCATCTAAGAAGAACAGAATCATAATTCATCCTAAAGAGTACATCATTTACAATTTGATATTGTTTAGCTTTTAGTCTCAGGGCTCTTCTCTTTGTATGATTCAAATGTGAAGGAGCATATCCATTTTTTAAGTAAAACATGATATCAGCATATCTTGATTCAGTGTCGTTTAGGCTTACCTCATACATTTGTACCTCACTCTTTGGAGACTGTGTTTTTGACATGTGCGAAGCTCCAGCCAACATCCTGCAAAAACCTTGACCTTTTACAATATTTGCTGGTTTGATTTCAACGTCATATTCTTGCAGGGCTGTGACCCAATTTTCCCTCTTTTCACCCACGTCTTTCTGTACCAAAAGATTTCTTACCGCTGGGAATGGTACTATTATTTTCGTATGAGTCTTGAGAAGGAAGGGTCTAAAGTGTTTGATTGCTTTGAATACAGCATAAGCCTATTTCTCAACGTCAAAGTAATTTAATTCAGCTCCTTGCAAGTTTGAACTGAAGAAGGCAATTGGGGCTTCGACTTTATCTTGATTGGCTTGTGTGAGTATTGCAGCATACGATTTCTCAGAGGCAAATGTATAAAAAATGAAAGGATCAAGAAAGTTTGGAGTCGCTAGAGATGGGGAATTTATAATTGCTTGTTTTATCAAGCTGAACGATTCATGTTCTTCCTGACCCCATTTGAAGAGAGTTTTTCTTTATCATGGCTTGGATAGGTGACACGATTCTTGAGAAGTCAGGGACAAATCTTTTAATGAAATTGATCTGATCAAGGAAGAATTGCATCGCTTTTTTGTTATAGGGTAAGGATATCTCAGAAATCTCCTTAATCCTATCTAGATCAATATGGATTCCAGATTTATACACTATGAATCTGAGAAGCTTTCCTTCACTTAATGCAAAAAAAGACTTTTTTGGATTAAGTGAGATCCCATATTTTTGGCATCGTTGGAAGATCTGTTTTAAGTCTCTAAGGTGACTGCTATGTTTTTTAGAATACATTGTTATGTCATCTAAGTAAATCACCACTGACCTATTCACTAATCCTTTAAACGAAATTTCCATGGTCCTTTGAAACGTGGCACCGAAATTAATCAGCCCAAATGGCATCTTTTGATATGCATAAGTGCCCCATTTTGTTCTAAATGTAGTCATCAATTGATTATCTTGGTGGACTAAGATTTGGTTATACCCCGAGAAGCCATCTAAAAAGGACATCAGTTGAGACTCTGCAACTGATTGTAATATCTGTTCCATAGGGGGTAGTGGAAAATTATCCTTTTGGAAAGCTTTATTGAGATTTCGAAAGTCAATACAAATTCAGATATCTCCATTTTTATTTCTGACTGGTACTAGGTTTGAAACCCATCTAGAATTCCTAACAGGAAAAATAATTTTGGCTTTCAGTAATTTGTTCAACTCAGACTTAATCTAGTTTTCCAAATTAGGATGGATTTTCCTCAATTTCTATTGGACTGGCTTTTCATCAGCGATCATTGGAATTGTATGTTGTATGATTGAAGTGTCGTAAGTTTTGAGATCATCGTAATTCCAGGCAAAGACATTTTTATATTGTTTCAATAGTCGAATGAAAGCTGATTTTTCCTTGGGTGTTAGACCAAGACCTAAGTTGATATTCTGTGGTTTTATGTCAGTCCCTAGATTCACTAATTCATATCTCAGAGTTGAACTCTGAAGTTTTGAATTGGTGGACCTTTTGAATCTGTCCTTTAAATCATATAGGTCTTCCAACTTGACTACGGATTTGGGTATAACGTTATTGCTACTTCCTTGTTCCAGCTGCTTGTCATGTTGGTCTTCATCAATTATCTGATTATTGTAAGAGCCTTTTGAAGTCATAAAACTTACAATATTAGGGTTATCATTGAAAACTCTCCAATTGGTAACATTATCAAGAATGGAGGGTCTAAAGATTAATTCAATTGAGAATCTGTCTGGACTATAGTCTTCTGATGGAATGAGCTTGGAAGCTACATTAGCAAGGAGATCAACACTAGCATTTTGGAGTCTGGGAATAGATGAAATATTAAATGCTATAAAGTGTGAAGTCAGGTCTTGTACTAATGATTGATAATGCTTCAAGTGTCCTGATAGACAATGTATAGTATTTCTTACCTGCTTGATAACAATCTCAGAATCTCCAAAGACTTGTAGATATTTGATATCAAGCCCAATTGCCTTGTATAACCCTTGAACTAACGCTTCATATTCAACAGTATTGTTTGTGCAATTGAACTCGAGTCTACAAGTTAGCATGGTTTTCTCTCCTTTTGGACTAATTAATATACAACCTGCTCCTGCTCCATCATTAGACTTAGAACCATAAAAAAATAATTTCCAAAACAAAGATTTATTTACAAGTCTATCTACAAAATTAATGCATCTAGAAGTATATGTTTGAGAAAAATTTTCTATCTGAGATAAAACTGAATTTTCTAAAAAAGGTGAAGTATGAGCATTGAAATTCCCTAAGAACGAATCAACATAATAGTTTCCAATTATATTATTGTTGTACACTATAGGTTCGTTTTCTCCTTCTAACTCCATTACTATATACTTTTGGTGTCTTTCTCACTCAACCTTTATCTGATTTGGTTTACCATTGTAAGGGAGCCACATATGAGACCAGTTGGTCGCAAAGTAACCGTGAAGCTTCTCTGACCAATCCTTGCTAAGAATTAGTCCATAAAATTCAGGAATATCTGCAACAAGTATATCAATGACTTGACATACCTTTGGATTTGATGAAAGCCTTATGGTCACTTGATTAAGCTCGCTGATAACCTCGACTTGAGACCGATCCAGCTGTACTATGTGTACTGCAGATTTCTGAGGTTGGACATTTAACTTTGCGCAAACTGTCTTAGGCAAAATATTAGATGAAGCACCAGAATCTACCAGACAGTTATGCAAATTTTTATTGAAAACTTCAAAGGTAAGGAGAAATGGAGGAGTATGGGATTTTGACCTTCCTCTAATTAAAGCAATGTCATTTGGATCGACTTTATTTGACATACCAATCGGAGGTCTTCCCATTTCATGAGTAGCTTGTGAGATTACAACGGTAGGTAGAGGCGCAATACGCACTGCATGCAGCTCTTTCAAGAGCAGTTTCTGTTGATGCTTTAATTTTCTTAACTCATGAAAAGTAATATTAGCCCTATTCTTCTTCATGTCTTCAACAATGTTATACTCCATTTCATCGGAGATGATAAGCGTTTTAGATGGAGTTGTTGAATCAGATTGGACTGGGTTTGTTTGAGTAGCCTTTGGTGAGGATTTCTTACCTACGATTTTATCCTTAGGAGCCGGGCTTGGGTTTTTCTGTTTAGAACTGGATTGTGGAGGATCAAGTTGATTTCTACTTCTGGTAGTAACTGGTAATGCATCTTGATCTTCTTCATCCAGAAGAATGAAGTCCCACATTCCTTGTAGTTCTACAACTTCATCATCATCAGTATGTTCCTCATTCGAAACCTCCTCTTCTTCCCCTTCTGATTCTGCGTTTGTTATAGCGTTTGGAGGTTTCAGATCGGTTGAAGGATTCCTCCTGAAGGGTTTAAAAGGTTTCTTGGAAGAGGTTTCTGCTACTTGTTTCTTAATATCAACCATTTCGTTGGACATGGTTTTTAAAACTTTTTGTAACCCTTCCAAGTCGAATGGGTCCTTTGATTGTTTTTTCTTAGGATCATCTCTAAAAGCAACCTTTTTAGACTTTCTTTCATCTACAATGTTTTTATTTTCTACGGCTAGGATACGTTTTTCTACAGCTATCACCTCTTTCATATTTTTAGCCAACGTTGGCTTGGCAGCCCTATCTACAAAGATCGCTGAATTTGAAGGCAAAGCGGAAATATACCATTCATTTTGGACTTCGTTGCTAGGCTTCAATGCTGCTGGTATTTTATTTAATAATTTATTGAAGCGAGAATTGAAATCCTTAATTGGTTCTCTTGGTTTGGCTTTCAAATTGGAGAGGTCATTGATTAAAGTTGTTGTAGACCGGTCTTCTCCAAATTTAGCTAAAAACTGATCTTGAAATGTATCCTACTTATTAATGGATCTTGATGGTAATGAAAAATTCCATGATCTTGTTGCTCCTTTTAAAGTATAAGGGAATAATCATACAACTGCGTCCTCTTCTGTTACTCCATTTAAATTAATGGACAACATGAAATTATTTATATGCTCTTCAGCTGATAGGCCATTGTCAGGGTTGAACTTGGGGAGCCATTTTTCAGGATGAGCTGGTAATTGCGATAAGGGCGCGAGCATTCTCACAGCTCCTGGATTAGCCCATGGCCTTGGTGGAGGATTTCCTGCCATCATTGGAGTATGGATAGGGGGAGGTGTTGCAGTAGTTGAAGGTGGTTGGGTAGAGGAGGATGTTGCTCCTGTACCGGTGTGAACCACGATCTGGAGTTGAGGGGTGGATGAATGAACTTGTGATGATATGGATGGGATGGTAGATGAAGATGATGATAAAACCTCACTCTGAGATTCTACTGGTGTTTTTCTAGCTTTCTTACGACTCGGTAAAGGAAACTCAACCAGTGGGATTCCTAACTTTTCGCTTTGTGCTCTAGTCAGTCGTTGAGTTAGGGTCAGATGAGAAGTGACACTACCTTGGGAAAACTCAGATTCCTCTTTAGATAAAGAAATTCCCTGTAACTTATGAATTAAAGTTTGTAACTCAGGGGGATCTGAAGAGGAATGATCTGGCTTGTTTGGGATTTCAGTAATGTGCTCTGTATTTTTCTTTTCAACTTCTGGTTCAGTGATGGAAGATTCGGAATGCGAGCGAGAAGTTGAAGGTGATGGTGAGGGAGTTTTACTCTTAGAATGGCATGAAGATGTAGATTTACTTGCCATTCACAGTCAGGCCCTCCTTCTAGCACCAAATATGTTGAAGGCTCGAAAATCGGGTCTACAACAAGGGGGATAACCCCCTGATCCATACCTTAAAGTAGCTCCTTTTCTATTTGGAATAGTGGCTCCGACTGGGGATGATGGGACCAATTTCCCAATCTGCTTATGATGGGTGTACTAACGAGATGATGTTTCTCTTTTTTGGGTTTATGGGGTGAATGCTTGTTCTAAATCTAGTCTATTTTTTAACTTTGATATACAATCTATTCTAATGAAAGAAAACATCTAACTTTAAACTATCCCGGGAGTAACGTTTCACTTATGCGATCTAAAATAATTTCTAACAACAATCGATAATATAAATAATTCAATCACTACGAGAAAAGAATCCATTAAAAATGATTGTTTCGTATAAAAAGTTAGCCGAAACAATTATGAGAAACATATCGCATAAGAGTTATTCATATACCCAACATAAAAATTAAGTTATCACCATACAAGAGTGCAATAATGACAACTGAACATTCAGACTTTCATATATCAATAACTGAAAATAATTTATCACTTGGCACATAAGTAAAAAGTATTAAGAGATAAAAATACCATTGGTAATAAGTTCTACTCATGAGCTGCAACAATATAGATTTATATTCAAATCACTCAACATCCACTGAGAGTACAAAAGTGCATTTCAGTAGCAGACATCAAAATCATATAAAAATAAATCTCGTTCCATTTATTTTATCAAAACCTCCTTAGTGGGGGGCAAACTGCACGTTTTGAAGAATTGTTTTTGATAAAACTCTGGACCCCTCTCCAAATGCAATGAGGGGGTTAAATACTACTCTATGAAATCTAAAAATAAATATTACAAAAATAGATGGGAGGTTTAAACGATCTGCCTCATTTTCAGCAAAAATGAACTAAAAATAAAACTAAACTGTATCTATGATAAATCCTGCATCTGTTCCTTTAAATTGCAAATATCCAGCATTGGTTTCAAAAGCATGGGTTGGCCGACTTCAGCTTTTAACTATCCTGCAAATACGACATTGGCAAGAGCTGGCACCATCTTCTCAACAGAGGTTATGAGGCATTTCAAGGTCATCCATTGGCTATGTGGCTTTACCAGGTACTGCCAGTATGTGTCCCAGTTTAACTTGTTTACTTGTTTAATCGACTCTGCCTTTTCTTCTGCTGTTTGTTTCCACTTTGTTTGAAGTTGTTGTGCCTTTGGAAGGAAGCCTGGGGTAGTCTCTGATATCAAATTGGCCTTGTGCAGATTTTCATTTATGCACTCAATGACACTGTTTGCTATTGTCGCTACCTCTTCCATCGCCTATTCTGCTTCTTTAAGCTGGGAATCCCATTTCGCAAATAACATTTCTTTGTGCGATTCGTCGATTCTGGGCAATTCCGCTCTTTTCCCTTCTTTTGATCTTTGCCAGTTCAAGAAGTCTGAAATCTTCTTAAGAATTGAATCATAATCAAGTCGTAAATCTACGACTTGATTTGTAATATTATCACTTATTTCACAATGGGAATTCCATTGTGAGATCTTTTGACAGAGTAATTCTTCCTATTGCAAGAGCTGGGAATTAAGAGCGAGTGCTTCTGTGATAAACTCCCCAATCTTAGGATCATTCTTATGCAGTTCTATCATAGCTTGTAACTGTTCTTCTTTATTGGCCAATTTGCTTTGATGATCCAATTGCATCTGCTGGAAGTCCTGCTAGAGTTTTTCCAATTGTATCTCTGCTTCTTGACTGATGCTGAGCTACTGTAGTTGTTGTTCTAAAAACAAAATCCTATCCTCTTTCTCTTTTAGTAGCATTTGAACTTCTATTGCTTTATCAATTGTTGCCGAAGCATACGCTCCTGCGATCTGAGAGAGCCTAGTTAGATTTTCCGATGGGTCTGTAGTTGGGTCCTTCCAAAGAACATCCAGAGGTTCATCCTCTGGAGCGAGCATGACATCTATTTTTCGTTTCTTCCTTTGTCTCCTGACAACAGCCTTATGTTGAGGGCTATAAAATATGTCTAGAGGAGGAATCTCCTCTATCTTTAGTACAATTTCAGATGACGGAGCAATAGGAATATGCTCTGTTTCCTGAGTATTGATAGTCCCTTCTACCACCATTTATGTGGCTGTCTCTCTTGGGTTTGTCAATGGCTCTGCGCTCTGTTCCTCAGTGTTGATTAACTTATTAAAATTCTCCCATTCCCCTTCTAGATCCACTACAAGTGGCTTTGTTGGCTTTGTAAGGGGAGTGGGAATTTCAGCTTGTTTCAAGGACAAAACCTGTTGGTCAGGCTTCTCTGTAGATTGAGCTGTGTCTCTAATTGACCCCTCACTTCTGCTATGTTCACTCTTGGACTGATCATCGGAATTTTTAGCTGATTCTTTTTCGGAATTTGATTTATACTTCTCTTCTTTTGAACTACCACTTATGCTAACACTGGGAGTAGGCTCCCTTATTGGTTCAATGAGCAATTGGTCCAATGGGACCTTTGTTAACCTCTGCTTTCTATAATTGTCAAACTTTTGGAGTTTTTCTTGGTCAAACTAAATTCGTGCCATATGTAGAACCTCTCTGAAAGTGTTCTTCTGCAGAAAGACATCGTCAAAGGGATCTTCTTCATTGGTAAACACTTTTATTTTAACCGTTGTAGTAAAATTACTTACAACACCAAAGGGATCATACTGCCTCCCCGGGAAATTTGGTAGTTGTAAACATAGCATATTATCAACCTCTTTAAAAGCATGACCTAAGTCAAATAATGCAAAAGCTCCGCATACTATAGGAAATTGAGGCCAAATGGCATTCTTAGAATCTTTTAGTACTTTGCTCATTCCCCCAACACCACAGGTCTGGTAGGTTATTTCCCTGGCTATTAGTTTGTCGGGGACATAAAAAGGAAGCACATGGGGTGAAGCAATGCTTCCAAACACCTTGATGTATGTGAACAACTCCTTCTCAAACCACCTTCCCACAGGGAGAATGTCAACTTCAGCTTCTGGGGAAAATCTTGGGGCGTCTTTATTGTAGAACATTTTATGAATAGGGAGCATAACTCCATGACAAATCTTGTAAAAATGTGGGATGAAATTGGATTCCCACAATACTTTGTGATAAA